>VZSF01006179.1:416690-455842 GCA_013398295.1 Chionis minor | reverse complement strand
CAAAAAAAAAAAAAAAAAAAAAAAAAAAAAAGGAGGAGGGGGGGGAAGGCAAAACCAGAAAAGCTGCTTTTCTGGGGAGAAGAACAAGCTGCAGGGGGGGACAGGGGAGGCTATTGAGATGATAGGTCAAAATTCTAAGTTTCGAGTTTTACATAAACTTAATTCACAGTAGTGGGAGCACCTTGTGAAATGAGAGATTAAAAATCAAAACTAAATTACTGTGAGAACATGACCTGTGGAGAGTGATGTATGCCAGTTCCTGCTGAGGATAACCTGGCAACCTTGATCACCCTCCAGTCTGAAAAGCCGTTCAGCATCACGGGAGCGAGGCAATATGTGAATGCTGAAACACCTGCAAATCAGGCTCAAGGAGCAATCAAAGTGTGATAAACATTAATTAGTATAATACCCAAACCCTTAATGGAGGAAGGAACATTGATTACACTGTCTCACTTGGGATTTCTTTCTGTCGGAGATGGTGTGTGATGACAGTTTCTGATTACACTTACTCAGACATGAAGTAAGACTTTAAAAACTGTTTAAATATGGAGAGAAGAGCAGAAAGCAAACAAGTTGATCTTTCTTTGAGTGGTTGAACGTATTTGGCTTTTTATAAAAGCATGCATTTTTGCTTTTTGCCTTTCAAACTTTTGAGGTGAATTGGCACTGTGAACTGGCATTGAATGATTCCCTGGATCACTGTAAACCGTAAATGTCTTGGCAGCCTTTTCTTTGCTCTCTCCGCCTTGATCCTGCAATGTTGCCGGCCGCTGGGGCGGAGGCGCTGTGTGGGAGTGGAGAGAGTGGGGCTTGGGCTTCTCACAGTCCATTTCTGACCGTGCCGGTCATTGCTGCCTGAACTCCGAGCTGGCTCACCGCACTGTGCAGCAACGTCCATATGCGGTAAGGCTGTTTGTAAAGCACACTCTGGTGCCTCATAAAACATTACCCTTTGTTAGCCAGCCAGAACACACTTAGATATTCTAGCCTAGCTCTCTAGGCCTGCTTCAGTCTAGCGGATTGTGCATCAAAGCCCTGAGTTATGGGTACCGGGGGCGCTGCATTGATGTTTCCCCATCACTTCAGCAGCCTGAGGAACCGTAAAAGCCCGTGGCCTTTTTGCCAGGAAAATCTTAGACAAGTTAAAACTTGAAAAAGTTTGAGATTTTCTTCTTCTCTGCGGCATACAAATAGAAGAGAACAGTGATATGCCTCTGGGTCCCCAGGAAAGAAGCAAGTGAGGAAGGCCTGAGAGGAAAAGTGGACATTTAGCTCTCTCGGCACCACCTTCTGCTGCTGCTTTCATCATGGGATGATGTCTCCCCTCACCTGGGAGGGTGTGTGTCCTCACCTGACCAGTGGTTCTCTCACTTTTGGAAACCCACTGAACCTTGTCCTTGGGGTTTAGTGGGTATCTCATTTATCAGTAGTGGTATCACGCCAGTTTTGGTACTGGTGCTGTGGAAGGATGAATGGCAGCCAGCCCTGTTAACCTCCCTTGTTACCCTGCTCCAGCATCAGCCACCTGGGGAGTCTGGGGATGTAATAAAATAGAAATCCATAAACTCTGTCCCTTCTAATTCACACCTCCTGCAATAAGGGAGGAATTTAATAAAATCACACTTCATTGAAGGGAAAAAAAAGCCAGCTTGACTTTTAGGCAAAAAGGCAAGGTTTTATGGAACAAATTTACCGTATGTACCCTGAGGTTGAGAGCAGCAATGCCGAGCATCCCCCTGCTGTCTCTCAGGAGCTGAAGCCTGGGCTGGGAGAAAACGAGAAACCTGGCTTTCTATGACGTGTATAGTCCTCACTTAAGGAAAAAGTCATTTAATACTTCGGCTGCCTTATCCTCCTGTGCAACTTCATTTCTCATTCTGCTCTGTAATGTTCTTTCTCCTTGGTTGATTGCTTACTTTTGTACTTCAGACATGAAATTGAAGTTCTTTGGTATTCTAGGGAGGTTTGCTCCCAGCCTCCACTGCCTCTCGTTTCTCATTCACCTTGGTGTGGAGCTCGCCTCTTCTCCTCTCCCACTTCCCAGGTTGTGTCATCCCTATATCTTTGGGGTGATGAGTAGACCCAACAGGGTCAGAAAAGGGTCTCATGCTGCTGTGTTGCTTCACTCCAGCTGAATTCTGTCTTGCTAAGCCACCTTTCTGGGAATCTGTCAGCCTGTCTTTAAACCTGCTCTGATTTTAAACTTTTTTCTGATGCTGTCTGATCCGTAGCAAATATAGATGATACAAATCACAATTTTTTTTTTTGGTGTTGCAGAGTGTGTGGAGAATCTCATAGAAATACAGTATCATTGCCAGTGCTGACAACTGACAGGCAATATCCTGGGTGCCAGATTCCTCATGGTTCAAATCTTTTCCCTATGGGAGTAAAAAAACAGTAATTTTTCCCCATGAGCAGACACAGACACAGCAGAGGAGATCTTTCAGTAGCCAACTGAATGTGAGGTTTATCAGAGGAGTTATAAGGAAATAACGGGAAGTGATCTGCTCCATGGCTGTAGATGGGACAGAGGATATGGGGCCAGCAAGGGAGGCAGTGAAGTGAGAGGAAGTATTCCTGGGACCTGCTGTGGGTGTTGGAGAGGGTTTCCCCTAAAATGAAGAGGAGCTCCAGGCAGGAGGATGAGGGCCTTAGGAGAAATGAGATCTAAGTTGGGGGCGAGGTGGGGGGGGGGACTTGACTGCAAAAAGATTTCAGAGGGACAAGAGGATGTGAAAGCTTGAATCAAAGCAGCTGAAAGATTGGCTTTAATATCTGCTTAGATCAAAAATAAAAGTCTGTATGGATTAGAGATAATCCACTAGATAGATTTAATCTGCCACATGTATTACTTCCCCAAAGAAAAGCATTGGGAGGGGAAGGTTGGTTTGGCTCAGTGCCCAGGATTTGGAGGCAGGTGATGGGTGATGTATTCTCCTTTCTTCTGCAGGTCCCCTTTTTGCTTGTCCCAAAGCACACGTCCTGCCCAAAGGGAGGGGCTGTCACTGTAGCCTCCTGCTTCTTTGCAACTCCAAAGTCACATTGAATCTGACTAAAGGGATTTCTCAAGCAGAAAAGAGCACCAAGAGCAAAATAACACAGCAATGGCTAATGGGATAGGCGTGGGGTAGGTTCAGGTGCTGATGGTGGTTTTGGCTTTCCGAGTGCAGGGTTTTGAGGGGCAGTAATGGGTTGTTTTATTAACACTTAGCCCTCCTGTCCTGATTGCAATTGCCTTTCAAACACACAGCACTAAATGCCACCTTGCTTCAAGCACTTCACCCCTGAAATCCTTGGCAACAGCCCTCTCCATCCCTTCCTGTTCCCTTTCTTTACAAACACCAGGTTGACTCCCTGGAGCAAGTTTGGTTTCCACAGCAGTAGAAGTACTAAAGTTCCTGGAGGACACTTGATGTTTTTTTTTTCCCCGATATATTTTTTCAGTATCAATATGGCATATTGTCTCTTAACTAACATGTGCAACTGTATCTTGAACTATACATGCATAACAGTCATGCGCTTTTAGGAGCCCGTACATGTGATAGAATTTGGATTAGTTGGATTGAGGGGGTTTAACGATTATTTTTTTTTCATGTTACCTTGCTCAGCAACAAATAAATTAATTCTGTAGACCGGTGCATGTTCCTTCTGTGTTGTGTGCCTGCCTCTGTCCCACCTCAGGTGAAGGTTTTTGGCATATGTCGTAAGGTCAGTGGGATTTGGCCTGGCAAATCCCAGAGTAGGAGATCACAGGACAAAGTACAGGATGCCTCAGAGAAGAGCCATCATGGTTGGAAATATCTGAACTGGCACTGGACAACTTCGTGCTGGGAGCAGGCTGTCTGCCTGATACTGTTCTCTTATGAGTGAGTGTAGTCACTCTTGGTTATATTTGGTGGGTAGTGGGGAGGGATGGATGGATAGATGGATGGATAGATGGAGCTGTAGATGTCTTCCTTCTGGATGCACCATTACTGTTGTAGCTAGGGAACAGTAATTCCCAGTCGTGCTCTGTTTTTAGGGATGCTTCCTTTTCAAGAGAGGTTCCAGAAGACCTGAAATGAGAAAGATGTATGCAGCTGTGTGGGCTGAGAGGTGCCTTGCTCTCTGCTCTTCCCCTGGTGCTGTCCGTGCGCTACGGGAGGTGTTAGCACTGGAGCGCCAAGAAGCATTTTGCAATAGCCAATGCTCTGCCTGTGTTTGATGGGGGTGTAAAGGGAGTTGTGGCACCGTTCCTCTCTTAACCCGGGTGTCTTAGAGGATGAATGTGAAATGTGGAAGTGGTTAAGGGTGAAAGGTAAGGGTAACTGGGATTCCTCAAAAACTCCTTTGCTTCTTCACATCTAGCGAAAGAGTGAGTGTGGGAAGGGAGAGGAAGAGATGATACCTGGTGAAGCAGTGGGAGTTATGTGGGGCAGGAAAGGGACTGAGGGAAACATTTGACTGCCTCACTTGATTCACGTTCATGGAGTGGGAGGGAAGAGAATGGTTACTGGTTTCCAGATCTGAGCTTGCATAAGTATTTGCTTAACATTTCCTTCTGGGAGAGAAACATCTGTCTTGTCAGAATTGTGTCTGGGAGTCAGCAGCATACTGCCTAAAAGGCAATTGATACCTTTTATTTGGAGCTTCAGGAGGGATTTGTGGAGTTCTTCTATGAGAGAGCTTTACTCTCCTTGAAGGTAAGAAGGTGAGAGGGTCAATTGCATCATTGATTTGAGCGAGAGAGGCAAAGCAGAAGTAAATGACCAATTTTTTTGAGCTTTGAAGGAAGTAAAAATAGTCAGATGCCCCCAGGAGCAGTGATGGAAATAGTGTCAATCAATACAATTATGAAACATCTAGAAAAGAGGTGAACTGTGAGGTGGGAAAATGTGCTGGGGAGAGCAGTTAGGGAATACTTAGGTCCTTCAGAGGCATCTCACACTTTAACAAAGCAAGGCAATGGGACAGCCCTATGACGCATGAAATCTGCTGCAGACAGGTGCTAGGAAATGCACACTGAAAGGAACAACAGAAACTACTCTGAGAACTGATCAAGTGTATAAGGGATGTGGACTTACTCCACTGAGACAGAGGGAAGGTGTGGGAAGAAAATCATGAACAGATTTATACGTAGTGTTAGTACAAAATACAAGCTGTTAGGCTGTATTTAAAATAAAAGGATGGGGAAATGGAGAATAATTCCGAGAGGGAGAATCTCACCAGGTTCAGTTTTGCTCATCTCCCACTCCAAAAAGAATAAAGTAAAAACAGGCTGTGCGCTCTCCTGCCATATGCACAAGGAGGGATTTTCATGCCTCCAGAAGAGGGGAACATGGCTATAAACAAACAGAACCACTTAAAGCTATTTAGAGAAAGAAGTGGGGGGTCTTTCAGAATGATACAAGGTGAACAGGCTGCTTGTACTTACTGTTTTTTCACTGCCTGCTGGGGGGGGGGACACACTTTAGTGGAGTCCATTTCTCTACTGTAATAGGGAATGTGCTGCACAGAGTGAAAGTACTTGAAAAGACAGGTCTGATACAGTTTGAAAATGGGAATCATGGATCACTGCTGATGTCAAATTTGTTGCTAAAAGGAATTATACACAGTGGGAAAAAAAGCACGGGAGCTCTATAACCAAAAGCAAAGAGGGACTTTTGGTGAAATTTAAAGACAATGCTTGAGATTGATTTTTACAGGCACAAAATGATCCGATGGAACTCATTGCTACAAAACATTGCTGCAGTGGAGTGCTGTCTCTCCTAATGGGTTGTATAGCCATAAAAATATCCTTTGCTGGTTTCATTAGAGGGGTGAAGATTCTGAACAATTTTTAGTTTTTTGACCTTGAGGCCAGGGAGAACCTGCTAGTTACGCATGGGGAAGGAAGATCTCCTGAGGAAGTGACTCCATAGTTACCTGTAGCTGATGCCTGGACCTGATGTCCCTCCTAGCCTCTGGTTGAGCCTGTGTGACAGTTCCTGCAGCATGGTAGTGACTGTGCACAGCAGTCAGTCATGCCCCTGGCTGCAAAGCGTCTGCTATAACCTGTGTGGGAAAGGAATATGTCCACGTGGTGAACGCAGAGATACTTAACCAGTGACCTCTATCCCCTGCTGCCACAGAGTGCTTTTCAGCTCAGTCCCAAAGCATTTTGATGCTGATCTAGTTATGCAAAAATTATGCAAGTTAGTGTGCTTTATTGCTCCAAATGAAGACCTAACGTTGTTTAACTGATGTGGAAAACAAGTCACAAAGCTGTGAAGCAGCATGGAAGAAGTCGTGTAACAAACTGCTGGTATAGTAGAGGACAGGATAAGCCTTGTGAGTCCTGAACTCTGCGTATTAGCATGTGTTGCCTTTCATTTTTAACAAGTCATTTTTATTAAAAGCGTGTTGGCAGTTGATAACTGCCTGTGGCTTCCTTGTCAGCAGTACCTGCAGAGAGGCATAGGGCTTGCAGCACTCCGGTGTCGCAAAAAAGCTCCAGTTCTCCATCTTTCTATGCTGTGCCTCAAACAGCTGTGGGAACATTGTGCTGTGAGTCATGGACTAGATCTACTTCATATTGAAGTACATAAAGCTCTCAATGGGACCGAGACAAGTATACCTCAACCAGCACTATTTTGTCCAATGAAATAATCCAGTCCACCAAGATTTACATCCTTCCCTGAAGGCCTGGGCACTGGCTGTTGCCAAAAAAATCTCTGGCTCTGGATTCTTCATCCTAAGAAAGGTGCTTGCCTCCTAGGATCTCTCAGCGGGTAGAGGCCAGCCGGGCACAGCTTCAGGCAATTGGTGAGAGAGTGACACTCGCCCAAGCGAAGATTGAGAAGATAAAGGGCAGCAAGAAGGCTATTAAGGTAGTGACTTCAGTGAAAGCTGCATGGCCTCCCTTCTTCCCTCCACCTTCTCTTTTTACTCCTCTCTCTTTAATCCTGATGTAAGCTCTGCAGAAGAATGGGTGCTCAACTGCCACAGCTGCTCCGCACCCACCTCTCCACACCGTGTTGTGTTGAGAATTCTCCATGCAGGAGAGAACCCTCTCCATGCAGGGTTGTGATGAGAATTCCCTTCCTGACTTGGCCAATTGATGATTTTTAGACCTACGCGCCACGCGGCTCCTAGTCTTATGAGGCCTAAATAAGTCACTGTCCCAGCTTCTCCCTGAGAAAGTGAAAAGGCATGTGCTGAGCTAAGCCCTACACCCTCTCACATCAGGGTCGTAGACATTTTGGCTATTTGAATGAAAGCTGCTGTCGGAGAGCTTGCCCTTGATGCAGCGTAACCTTGTTGAGGTCTGTAAAACTGATAAAAACTGTTCTTTTCCCATTCTTTCACATTTAATGCAGCGTTTCAAATTCCCCTATTGCCAGAGGAAGCCTATGATCTCCTAGTACTTTTATATATAGAGAAGTTCCGGCACTTCCACTTTCTGAAGTGACAGCCCATGCATGTTTGGATCTGTGCAGGTAGCCCATATGAGCCCGTTGACTCCAAGGCTGTCCATTCTCGCTGGCAGCACAAATTGTATGCCTTACTCCACTCCATGTGTTTCTATAGTGTAGGACTGCCTAGTTGTTGGGATTTTTCAGTGTCTCCTTGTCTCTCCACAGGTATTTTCCAGTGCCAAGTATCCAGCCCCTGAACGGCTGCAGGAGTACAGTTCAATTTTTGCTGGCGCAGAAGACCCAGCTAAACAGAAATGGCCAAGACACAAGATTCAGAGCAAACACCGAGTGCTGGATGAGAAAGCTCTGCAGGTAAGGAGGAGGAGAACAGACCTTGCGATGAACAAGCAAAGAGAAGCTGGGAGGCTGTTAGTCTCTTCGATGAAGTAGAGCAGGGCTTTAGGATATAGGCTGGGAGCAGGGTATCTTCTCAGCTTGGCCTCTTGGCAGGGGTGTGTGAGGTCAGGCTGGGAAGGTTGCAGAGCTGCCAGTTTGAGAGGGACATGTCACTACAAGACCTTGGCACAGTGGTTGAGTGCTCTAGGTGGCTGTTAGCTGCCAACTCTCTGGAGCAGTTTCATCTCCTGAAATGCCACCGTTTCCTGCAGTGATGCTTGTGGGTGCTGCTGGCTGAGCTTCAGGCTTCAGCTGTGCATAGCAAGGCAGCTGGGATCAGGGTCGTAATTGTTTGAAAAACAGTTTCTGAAGGCTCTAATATAGGCGATAGTGAGAAGGGAAAGGTGAAAGTGCTTGTTAGTGTCTCAGGAGAAAAAGGAGTCACTAGAGTGTTTTTCTGTGCCAGGAAAGCATCGTGTTTGGGCATTGTCCCTTCCTGGTTCCCAGCTAAGTTTTACATCTTGGAGGGGAAGATCGTTTTGCTTCATCACATCTTTTGTTTGTGGTTTGCTTCTCCTTTGTCTTGTGTTCAGCTGTTATAGGTTGCGAGGCCTTCAGAGAGGGGCTGAATCTCTCTGTACCCAGCATATTTGGGGCTTCTGGGTGTCCCGGAGCACAGATGTCTGCAGCTGGTGGTGTTGAAAGAGGTCCTGAACTATTAAGTTTCCTTTTAGCCTGTGGGTTGGGAGGCAGAGAGGGGCTTCTTAGGGAGGTCTGAGAAGTGGTGGATTTGGCAGGAAATGCTACCAAGGGAGTCTCTGACAATCAGGGTCAGCATCCCCAGGTTGGAAGGAGGGGAGGAAGAGTTACTGTGTTTAAAAGTTGCTGTGTGTGTGTACTCTTCCTGGATGGTTAGGGATCAACCTGACAACTTCCCTGCTTTCCACCCTTAAAGAGACTTCCTTCCTCATCCTTCTGTGCCTTGGCCCAAAAATAAAGCTGCCACTGAATAATTTATCACGATAAACTTTCCTGAGTTTTAATGGAGTTGAGACCTCACACAGTGAGGTAGTTATGAATATTTCAGCCAGGCCAGGGACGCAGGGTTGCCGGCCGAATGGACAGCTGGCAAACTCAAGCAGGATTTGTACTTCTTTTGAGCCCTGGCAGAGCGCAGGGCAGAGCTGTGTGGGACCTGCTGCTGGTCGACCAGGGGAGGCCAGTTACAGTTGTGCTGTCTGGCTGGTGGCCCCATCCCATCAGAGCATGTAGGGGGTGCAGAGGTATGTGGTGAGCGGGCAGGGGAGATGCTCTCCCATCCTGCAGGGCTGGAGGCAATGTACAGCCCTTCGTGCAGGGTGGGGATCAAGAAAAGCATCAGCTGATAAAAAGCAGTGTCCTGCAAAAAGCAAATGCTGTGCCCATCCAACTGGTCTGCTGGCTCTGGTAGACTCTGCGTGCCCCTCCCCACAGCCCCCACCATCTGCCTGCAACGCCACCTCTTCCCCATCCCAGGCGGCCTCTGTACCATTGCCATGTTCTGCCCTTCATGACCCAGGCTGCCATCACCACGGGGACTTTCTTGCAGGCTCTGTGGGATGTTTGTATTTGTTCCTCCCCTCCTACCGACCCATCTTTTGATCCTCCCTTGGCATTCTTCATCTTCCTCTGGCTTTGCTGACCCTACCTCATGCAGTGGTCTTGTTATTCTTGGCCAAGCTCACGCACACCCCAGCTGCTGCAGCTCTTCTGTGGGGCAGGGGGATGCTGCTGTGCTGGCGAGCGGCCATCAGCTGATGAAGGATGGAGGGGCCGGCGCCAGGAGCAGCTGGCGTGCTGAGTGGGGCTCGGAGTGGCCGAGCTCTGACCCACGTTCCGGGGGGACAAGCCCTGCTTGGCCATAGCCGAGCACAGAGCCTGATGTGCCTTGCAGTAATGAAATGTGACAGAGGGAAGTCTAATGTTTGCATTTGTGCCCTCCTCAATTATTCAGGGCTTTCAGCAGAGGCTCGCTGCCTGTTTTCGCTTCTAATGAGGGCCTCTTTGCTGGGAGCAGTCGCGGTGGCCTTTGCTACCTTCCCTCGCACATGCACACACACGCCCCACCAGGAAAGCAAGCTCTGCTCTCGTCGGTTTGAGGGTAAGTGGTGGCAGCCTGCGCTCGGCGCTTAGGGTTTGTGCTCTGCGGGGAACGCAGCCGAGTTAGAAATCTGCGTGGTTCTGCAGTTTATTTAAAAATATTTCCCTCCTGGGAAATCCTCCTTTCCCCCTCCACACCCCAAGCAAATGAAAGGTCAGCTGTTGAGAAGACACTGTTTAGGCTGGTAAGCACTGATGGGTGAAAGTGCCAGAAATGTGGTCCTCGTGGTAAGCCTGCAAAGCCGCTTGCGTTGCATGTTGCCGTGGTGGCAACTGGGCAGGGTTCAGTGGCAAGTTGGCTGCAGCCCTGTGGGGCTTTTAGTTGCTGGGCACTGCCTTCGTTGTGGGACCTGTGTCCAGGTGCTGCAAGGGTGCCTCAGAAGGCTGGAAAATGGGGTAGAAGACACGGTCTGCCTGGGCTTGATAAGAGGTCCAAGAAAAAGTTATGGTCCACCGCTGAAGTAACCTCGCAAATGTCAGTATCTGGGCATGTCCTTGTGAATTCCGCCTCTCTCCGAGTCCACCATGAGCATGGTGAGAGTAAACCAGCTTTTTGGCACTTGCTCATCTTCAAGTGCTTTTCTAGCTAGCCTCAGCTGGCCGTTGGCATAGGGGGAATGGGGTTTCTGGTGTATCACACCAATTCCCTTTTGTAATAGTGTGTGCTTAATTAAACTTAAGAACCAGGGTGACTTAATATATTTTTAACTGTACGCTCCTAGGAAGAAAAATGCCTGGAAATGCAGCATCCTTAAGGGTGTGATTCTGTGATCCTGCCAGGTGACAAGCCTCAGGTTCGGGTGTTTGAGCATTCAAGCACCCCCATGACTTCAGTATGTCAAGGTTGCTGGACCTTTAGCTTAAGGCCTTAATGTCCCTAAAAGAAAACTATTTTTTAAATGGCATGTTAACTTGTGGAATTCACAGTTGCAGGATGTTACTGATGGTATGTAGCTGTTCTAAATTGCAAAAACAGATCTAGGTCCTTGAATAAGACTAGCACTTTGGTGCCATTTAAATTAAAACAATTATGTAGAGCCTCACGTTTCAGAGTAATGCTCATGCTTAGTGCTTTTATAACTTCCTTAGATGGGACTTATAAGTAAATGTAGGTAATGGTTGGTTTCTCACTATGCCCTTAAAGTGACGCACAGTCTTCCAGTGCTAATTGAAATCTACAAAGAGAGAATTAAAAAAATAGATATATGACTTGAGGGCTAAGTGTGTGTGAACAGTTCTAGCAAAAACATCAGTACTCCCTCATGCTTAAAAAATTAAACATCGGGAAATGAATATTAATGATCAAAAGGACCTTTATTTTTGAATCTCTGCTTCTACAGTCTCTAAATAACAATTTGTATGGTTTTGCCTACTTGCTTCTGTAAAAATTCAAGATGTTTCAGTATATTTTTCACAAGTTGGAATGTGTTATTTGGGAGGGGGGGAAATAAAATCAAAATCTTCCAGGTCTTTTTTTACAGCATTTTATAGACTCAGAGCATCATACAAGCTCTTAGTGGATTAACTGAGCTGTGACTAAGCCATTTCCCAGGATTTCTGGCTACCATATTCAAGACCGAAATTTCAATCAGTGGGAACTGCTTATGTCACTGAGATGCTGTCTTAAAACTGAACAAACGGTGGTCTCCATTTCCCCCGTACAAGTACAAAGAGGGGAGAAGGAATGGGACAGCAGGGATGCTGGAAGCAGCGAGGCAGTAGGAAGCTGTGGACAGTATTTGGAGTGGCTCGTTTGGTCATTTGCTGGTGACAGAAGAAAACCTCAAGAGTGTGGCCAATTACTTAATCTGACAAACTGTCCTGGTTAATGCTCTGGCTTCTTCTGGCATGAACACTGACCACCGCGCAGCTGCCAGGCTGCTGCTTGTCCTAGTTTGTGAGGAAAGAACAGGAGCTGTGAAGGGGCTGAGGAAAGGTGTGGGGAGGGGTCTGAGATGGAGGTTTGTCCATCCTGGGCTGTCTCTGGGTTCAGGAGCTGATGCCTTTCCTCCCGCTACAGCAAAGCTTGCTGTGGGCACTGAGCTTCATCCCCCAGAGCATCTGGCAGCGGGCGCTGTCACGTTAGCTGAAACACTGGTCTGATCTGGGATGGCAATTCCTGTGCTCTATAAAAGTCAAGCAGTTCAAATGTAATAAGTCCTTTTCTAAAGGGAGCTCTATTTATTATGCATGAAGTTTTAGAACCGAGAGAGAGGAGATTTCAGTTCATTAGAGTTGAAAACTCCTGCAAATCCCTCAGGCTTTGCAAAACCATCTGGCACACGTTCCACCGTGCGCACTCCCTTCTGCCTGATCTCTTGCCTCGTGCAGGCACTCTGTTTTTTCCCAACCTCCTTTTCCTTCGCGTTCCTTGCATGCCCCGCCGGTGGGATCACATCTCCTAAAACACCAACTGAAGGCAGCAGAGGGGAGGTAATAGAGATGTTTGGGGGAGTCTGCCTCCATGAAAAATGTCTAGTAGTTGGAGACGCTGTAATAAATGCTTTTTAGGCCACAGTGCTGGATCCCTGCCTCTGGCTATAGAGACGGAGCGGTTGCTTTATTTTGGTGGGCCCATGCCACAGCAACACCTCTTCAATACGACCCATCCATGGCACCCAAAGCACATGCCACGTGTCTGAACTGCTGAGATTCATCATGAGTGTGGGGTTGCAATGTTGTCCATGTGCTTCCCTGCTCAAAGGGAGGTGGAGAAGGAGCAGTAGGGTTCCCAGATCATGCAGTGGGTCTAGCGGCGTGGGTTGTGGTGGCTGGGAAGAGCCGTCTCAGCAGCTTTGATTTTAGCATCTTACCACCTGTTATCTGTCTTATTGCAGGAGAAGCTCAAGTACTTCCCTGTGTGTGTGAGCACCAAAATTCACCAGGAGGATGATGCAGAAGAAGGCCTTGGCAGCCTCCCCAGGAACATCAGCTCCCTCAGCTCCCTGCTGCTCTTCAATACCACCGAGAACTTGTGAGAGCTGGAGCAGCTCTGTGCTGCTCACCTGCCTCTGCTTGTCCTCAAAAGAGCTTTCCCTTCCCCAGGGGCAGCAAAAACTGCTTCTTTTCCTGGGCATCTTACATGCCATGCTCCTGATAGGAGAGGGTTTGGTACCTCTCTGTTGGCTTCCAGCTGGCCACCCTTTCTTCCCCACTCTTCCCCTTGGGTGGAAGGAGTTGTTTTGTCTGCTTTCAATGCAATTATGCACTTCCCTGACTTAGTTTTTTCCTGTCATCCCCCTGTAATTCCTCTCCAGCCTTGAGAGCTGCTGTCACTCCTGCCTTTCTCTGCCCCATGTGCCAGACTAGGTGCTGCTCCTTCTCCTGATGATTCCTCACAGCAACACTTTACTGCTCTTGCTGCTTTCATGTCTCCACTGCTTCCCTCTTGGGCTTTGCCTCATGGTTCCTCCTTCTGTTCATATTGAAGAGCTTCTTTAAGCCCTTCTTGAACTTTCAGCTGCTGCACCTTCCCTTTTGTCTCCCGAGCCATGAGTTATTTCCTCTCTTTGTCTTTCCTCCTGGACCTTGAGTGACAAGGCACCAGGAGAGACTGGTGTCCTGCTGCAGGCTGTAGAATGGTTTCAGGCCAGGTGGTAGGAAGGGGAGAGCTTGATGATGATGGCAGTACAGCGGGGCTTTGCTTTGGGAGGAATTTGGAGGCTGCACTGGCAGGGTGAGGAGCTGATCGCCTCCTGATTATGGAGGGGTAAGGCAGGAAAATGGGGCTAAAAGAAGGAAACTGGAAGGTCCAGCATGTTGCATCTTTGTGAGTCAGGTCTCCACCTCCAAGGCCTTCTTGGGTACACTGTTTCTTCTGGCCTTGGCTCTTGAGGCAGCATCACTGAAATACTTGTCCTCTACACTTAGGTACAAGAAGTATGTTTTCCTGGATCCTCTGGCTGGAGCAGTGACCAAGACCCATGTGGCTCTGGAAACAGAGACAGAAGAGAAGCTCTTTGATGCTCCTCTTTCCATCACCAAAAGAGGACAGCTGGACCGACAGGTGAGATGCAGCTGTGGGGATGCTGCTGCTTTCTTTTCAGAGGATTGTGCTCAGCTCTGAGAGGAGAGTACTTCTGTAGAGTGGAGAGCAGGTAGGAGAATGGCTCCTCATGGGGCTGCAGAGTATCTCAGTTACCAGAAGGACCTTGCCTCTTTTTGTGCTTGAAGTCCTGGTGTGATCTGGATGGGTGAGACAAAACTCTCCCACTTGGCAGGGATTTCCTCTCTGTGCAAGCCTTTGCTGAGTGGTGTGAGAAGAGTAACACAGAATCAGTTCACCTTGCTGCTAGATCTCAGGGCTGCAGGGGAGTTCGGAGGCTCCATGACTTGATCATCCCCCTTGTGCTAACTCCTGAGCCTCATGAGGAGTCTGAGGGTGAGGTGCTGCTGCTAGAAGGGGCCTGGGAGGAGGTCCGATCCCCATCGTTCCTGCTGGGAAGGTGCACCTGCTGGTGCAAACAGAAGGGCCAACCAGTGTGAGCAAAGGGTTTGTGCTTGGTGTGGACACGGGGCAGGCAGTGCATGAACCCAGCTGCCCCAACATGTGACTGATCTTGTACCCAACACCTTGTAGAGGCCGTACCTGGACTTTTGCTGGTGCGTGGTTTAATGTGTCCTTTGGGGCTGGGGAAGGGAGCCTGGGAACCATTTGCTCATCATGTTGGACTGGAGGAGACAGCAGTGTATATAGTAAACAACCCCCTTTATTCACAGCGCACCTTTGGAACTGTTTTGCCCGTGTGTTTGTTAAACACAAAACCAAACCTCTGTAACTACTTGGTTTTGCTTCTCCTGCATCTTAATCTTAGAAACGGTTCACACACCGTTCTCTTCTGGAGGAGAAGGGATTGGCTTATGCAGGCTGCAAAAGTTGGTGCATGAAACCTTCAGAGGAGGAGAGAGTCGACTTGAAAGAAACTAGGAAGAGTCCTGCACCTCTTCCTTCTCCTGCAGCCTGCGTTTTCCAAGCCTGGTCTGCAGGGGGGAGCCTCTGAGCACAGGGAGCTGCCACAGGACAAGGCCACAGAGTTGTAGGGGTAGCTGTTGAGCAGCGCCTGTACCAAGGCACTCAAGCCCCGCTCTGACTGCGGCTCAGGCCATTTCCTGCAGTGCCCCTGTTTGCTGCAAGGGAAAGCAAGTGCGTAGTCACTGCTTTATCTTTTTGTTTTGGGTTTCTTTTAGGTAGCTGAAAATTACTTCTATGTGCCAGATCTGGGCCAGGTCCCCGAGATCGATGTGCCGTCCTACCTGCCAGACCTGCCGGGCATTGCTGCGGATCTCATGTACAGTGCTGATCTGGGCCCTGGCATCGCACCGTCTGCCCCTAGCAGTGCTATTCCAGAGCTGCCCACTTTCAACACTGAGTCGGTGGAGCCTTTGCAACCAGGTATTTCCAATCCCTGCTCCCAGGACCCTCTGAAGGAGGAAAGCAGGGATTGCTAGAAGGTAGAGGCAAAGCAGAAAGACCCTTGGTGGAGATTTCAAGATGGATATTGGAGATATCTCTGGCTTGTGCCTGAGTCAAAGCTGCAACCTGCTCAAGTGCTGGCCAGACTCTGGGCCCCTCACCTCCCTCGTCCCCTGCAGGGCTAGGGAGGAGGGAGTGCGGTGTGCTGGGACTGGCCTCCTGGCAGGAAGCCCTTGGGTGAGCTGGGCAGGCCCAGTGGCACACAGCTGATAAGGGCAGAGCAGAGGAATCTCAAACCCTGCCTTGGCCCTGCCTGCTGTTAGGAGATGCTGTGCAGGGTGGCAGTGTCCTGCTGCGCAGTGTGTGCCGAGGGCTCTGATCTGTTGCTGCTGAGGCATGCAAAGCCTCATGCAAGCTGAAGCTCTCAGTCTGCTGTCCTCTGGGACTCTTCAGATACAACTTCTCTCATCTTTCAGAACTTCAAGATGCTGCTGAACTATTGCCGCCGCCTCCACCACCACCTCCCCCACCGCCCCCTGTTATGCCAACTACTGTGCCTCCGCCGCCACCCCTGCCCCAGCCCACAGCCCCCTCTGAGCCCGCCCGGCCAGCAAACCAGGAGAGCAGCACTGCAGTGCCTGCAGGTAAGGGCATCTCCACGGTTTCACCAGCACAATCTAACTCTGACTCCTTTGCTTCAGCCTATGTCCGTGGTTGGTTCCCTGAGGCTTCCCAGCCTAAGGAAGCTGCTGTGGCAGGGGAAGCTGCTCCCACCTGCCTGGGAACTGCAGGGCTTTGGTTCCCCCATGGTGGGGCTGCTGCTGGCTGGGCTGAGTGTTAGCCCACCACCGAGAGGTGTCTGTGCCTGGCTTGCAGCCCTTTCTGTGGGAATTTGGCTGGTCCTGTAGCTGGTGCACTGACCCGTGGCATCTGCCTGTCCTTCCTGTCCTTGCAGCTTCAGTCCAGGGAGCCCCGAAGGAGGTGGTGAACCCCTCTACTGGGCGTGCCAGTCTCCTGGAGTCCATCCGCCAGGCCGGTGGCATTGGGAAGGCCAACCTCCGCAGCGTTAAGGAGAGGAAGCTGGAGAAGAAGAAGCAAAAGGAACAAGAACAAGGTGCTGAAGCTCTTCGGCAGAGCTGATCTTCCTTGCTCTCTGCTCCAGGCGAGGGAGGTGTGGGTCTGGGGGGAGACGGGCAAGCCAGGAGTACAGTGAACATACAGAGTGGAAAGGCGGCGTCTCTCTTCACAGGCTGCTGTGGGTCTCTGGTGTTTCCCATTCAGCTAAAGCTCTGTGAACTTGCTAAACCTCATCTGCCAGCAAGGCATTTGTGTTCTTGTTGGACACTTGCTCTGTCCCAGGGCACACGTAGAAGTTTCACATGTGCTGCATGGGGGCAGATACACAAAGGAGACCCCGGGGGCAAGAGGCGCAGGACTGAACTGCTTTGAGTATGTTGGTCAGGCAGCAAGGGAGGGATGGAGCTGGTTTGGCAGCATGAGACTGCAAACACACAGCCCCTCTTACCTCTCAAGGAATCCCACGCATGGATTCCCCCAGAAGATGTTGTTACCCTGCAGTGCCTGCTGTTTTCCTGACCTTGAAACTGTACTTGAGTGGAAAAGGTTAGGGTTTTGTTTGGGTTTTTTCTTTAAAGGCAGTATTGCAAGAGAATGCTTTCGCTGTAGTGCTAGGCTCAGACTGACGCTTCTTCTTGCCTGACTTGTTTTGCTGTGTTTCAGTGAGAGCTACGGGACAAGGTGGAGATTTGATGTCAGACCTCTTCAACAAACTGGTGCTGAGGCGCAAAGGTACCATCCTGGAGGGTGGGCTGCTCCTTCCCCCTAGGAAAGAGGGCAAGCACTTTCTGGCACCTCAGTTGTGTCAGCCACAGCCCTAGAAACAGGAACAGAGACACTTCACCTGGCGAGTGTGCCACAGCGTGGCTGGGAGCGTCTTTACAGAGTGAGCAGAGGAATCTCCACCTCCAGTCCAGCTGGAAGCACTGGAGGAGGTTGTGTGTCCAAGGGAGAAGACAGGCTCTGAAAGCTACCCGTGAGGAAGGGACAGTGGTGTCTTTTTTAATTCAGTGCCAGGGCAGCTGGGCCCCTGCCCATGGGGGCAGCGCAGTTGCCCCAAGGCTGTGGCAGGTACCTGGGGCATTTAGGGCCACTGTCACCCCTCAGTGCTTGGCAGTGGGTGGAGGAGGGCAGGGAGCTCAGGTGGAGCTTTAGTTAAATGATGGCTATGTTTGAGTATGTTGGCTCTTCTGCTTGCTTGCATCACCTGGCATAGGAGATGTGGTTTTCCCCCACCCCTTTGCTGAGCCTCTGTGTTCTCTAGTCCCCAGGTATCACTCACTGGTGATTTTCCTTTCCTCACAGGTATTTCAGGGAAAGGGCCAGGAGTCTCTGGAAATCCTGATGCTCCTGGAAGTCCTGCTGGTGCCTTTGCTCGTATGTCGGACTCAATACCGCCCCTCCCGCCCCCACAGCAGCCTGTGGGGGAGGAGGATGAGGATGACTGGGAGTCATAGATGAGGTCAGTTGAGCAATCAGTGCGAATCCCAGGACTCTCCAACTATGCACCTTTGAGAAGCACGAGCCTACGGAAGCACCTCCTGGAGGGTGGGCCCTGTTATGGCAGGGGGACCCTGTCATATCTTTCTGAAGAAGAGCAGGAGCAACAGGAGCCAACTGCTGCTGAGGTTATAGTTATCAATGAGTTGTTCTGCTGTCTGCTATTTTCCACCCCAAAGACTACATTCCACCTCCAATGCCGCTGTTCCCGCTGGCACAGTAAATCCTGCCATAGCTGGTGGGCAGTAGGGCAGCCTGTGCTCAGAGGATCAGAACTAGCATTGCTCCTGATTTAAAGGGCCCTCAGTCTTTCCTAATGTGACTGGTGATGACTGCAAAAGCATCTCTTGCAGGCACAGAGCCCTTGCCTCATTTGTCTCCTTGCTGCTTGCTTGCTGAAGCTCCTGGTCACTTGGTTGTTGTTAGAAGAGAGAATGAGAGTGTGTCCTTTCAGGGGAGTCTAATTCCTGTTGCCTCTGCATTTGATGGTTTCTTTTTCTGCCTGGCTTATGGTAATTCTTTGCCTGTTGCTGTCTGAAAAATTTCAATAAAGTTGAAGGTAGCAGGTCCTTGCAGCCTTTGCTCTGGCAAAAGAGGGAAGCATGCTCAATTAAGTATTTTAAGGGAAAGCCCAGCTCTCCACAGGGCTGGAGGTCACCAGCTGTTACAAGCAGGTGCACCCCACTCCCACTGCTGCTTGTGCTGGAGGGTGGGGTTTGTACCCACTGAAGGGGCAGGAGACTCACCACAGAAGTTTCTCAGAAGCACCTGCTTCCTTCCCTGTGGGGCTAATTAACATATAGGGAGTGGGTACAAGCTCTGCGTCTAATTATAAGTGCTTTCTTCAGCCTGAAGAGCCTTGAGAGGTAGCATCCAGCTGCTGAAATTGGCAAGGAGGCAAAAGAAGCTCCTGGGAAGAGACTTGCTCAGGATGACAAAAAGAGCTGGAGCTGACTGTGAGGTTACGTAGCCAGCCCTGTTGTTATCGCTGCCCTCCACCACTGACCCATGACCTAGGAAACAACCCCAGGAAGGTTACACTAAACAAAAACCAAGTTTTACCATTTTCCACAGAAAGTTACTTTGAATTCAAAAACATAGACAGTAAAAACAGCAGAGCAATCCTGCACTTAAACATGATGAAAGGAGAAGTGCTGTGCTGTATTATGGCCATATCTTTCTTCCCCTTGAAAGAATGAACTGCTGCTTGAAGCAAGGCAGAAAGAAGGGGATAAGAAGTGTTACCCATAGCCGCCCCCTGTAATTCCGGCCTGATAGTTTACAATGTGAAAAGCTCCATGTTTTCATTGGTCATCAAGCCCCCTACAAATGGTGGATGATTGGAGAACACAGATGTGCTCAGTCAAAATAATTATACTCCCCATACTTAAGTGTTTGAGTTGAAAATATTTAATCAATTTAAATAAAACCTGAACAGTTGTAAACAAATAGGAGTTTGCTACTACCTTCACCTGCCTCAGACCCACAAGCTGTTTCCCTTGTGGCTGCGGTGCTGAAGGCTGTCTCACCATCATAGTGCTCAGATACTGAACAGCAGACAACCACAAAGGAGGCAGAAGGTGGAGAATCACAAACTCCTTGGTACAGAAAAGCAGGAATTTGCATTGCTTCAGGTGTTCTTCAGAGGTGTAGCTCACAGCGTTGACCTAGAGCCTGTTTTCTGGTCCATATCACAAAGCATCCAACTTCCCTCGATGAAACTAGGAACATAGGAAACCAAACAGTTTGTCCCTGACCTTACTCTAAAGTGAAGGTTTGCGAAAAGTACAGATCAATACAGTAGGAAACAGTTTTAGCAGCAGTATTTAAGATAAAAGTTCTGACCTTTCTTAACTCTGCAAAGGCTGATCCAAAGGCAGGCTTCACCTGGGTTCTCTCCCTGATCCACTGTGGCAGTTTGTTAAAGATGGCAGGGCGCGCGTACCTGTGGTCCAGGAGGAGGATGCTTGCAAAGTCCTTCTGATGGCGAATGGCTCTGCCTGTACAGAGCGTACAACAACCACATTAAAATGGCCCACTCAAGTTGTTTGTTCTCAGGCAAGGAAGCTCATGTTCCCGTCATCTGTACTTAGACTGATTGGTAATGTGTCCTTTTCCCCACCCTCCTACTTCAGTGCAGTCACATTTTGTATCCCCCAGCCTGTCCAAGGAAGGATGAATTACCTATTGACTGGTTTACTGCCTTCATGCACAGGTTTTCAATCAGCACTCTGCTAGGTGCCTGGCCAGCAGCTCTGGGCTGGAAAAGAGAAATCGGTAAGACTGAACATGAGGCAGATGTAAATCAAACTCAGGAGTCTTAATAACAAAGGGAGGCAAACACTTTTACCCCTGCAGAGTGAGTGGGTGGCCAAGCAGCTGCCAAGTTGAGAGTAAGGAGGGACAGAAGAAAGGTTGCAGTCAGAAAACTATGTTGAGCATTCATAAAGAGCCCTCTTGAAGGTGAAAACTTGTCCCCAGCTGCCCAGGAGCAGCATCTCCAGTGGGCAGTGAGAAAGAATAAGTGAGCCAAGTGAGGAAGTGATCCTGGCAAGCAGCTTCTACCAGCCTGCCACCTCCTCTGGGGTGAAGGGACCTTACTCCCCTTGGAACTCAGAGTTCCCAGCGAGCCCTGGTGGCGTTTCCCTTCACGGAGCTTCTTCCCTGTGTTTAGTGCCACCTGTACGTGTGCAGCATGAACAAGGCTGTGCTCTCAGTACCACACAGTCTGGGAAAGCAGGGCAAGCTCGAAGAAAAAAAAAAAAGTCTTTGAAGGCAGCCCTGGGACTCATGTGCTGGGAGGCAAGTTAATACTAAAAAGACAAAGTGAAAGAGGCAGAGGTGTAAGTGTCTCTGTTACCATTGTTTTGTCAAGCCAAGTCATTTTTTCCTGGAGCTCTGGAGATTTAATGTTGGGGTAAGGCATTCCCACCATAATCACACACCTGCAAGGGGCAAGGGAGGACTGCATTATTCTTAATGTCTCATCCTAGAGCACTTTGCCAACAGACTGATACATTAGAGGTCACTGCACCCCTGAAAGACAGCCAGCCCTGAAAACCAAAGGTGGCAATAAAGCACAGCAGTCTGACAAGCACGTTCTGAAGGGAAAGCTGCAGAGGGATTGAGGGTGCCAGAACAAGGGATTATCTAGCACAGCAAGCCTAACTGCATTACCCACATGTAACTTGCACTCTGGACAAGCAGGGTTTACACCTTCCAGCAGACTTGGTCTCGTTGGTTTAAGCATCAGCCCAAGCCACATGCTCCCTAGGATTTTCTATCTACGCAAGTACCGATATGTCCATTGTGCGTGGAGTCACGGCACCACAAGCCCAGAGCTCACCTTCCAAGGAGCAGCCACCTTACCTTCCCAGGTCATCAGAGAAGTTGATCCCTTCGCTCATTTTGCCTCCAACTACAGAAAGCAGCAGGGCCCCTGTCATCTGTCCTCCGGCCTGGCTGCAGCGCTGCAGGAGAGGGACCAGCAACTTAAACCAGAGTAGGGAAGATTTCTGTGCTGCAGAAACCCTCCCACACCTGGGCTAGAGCCCTCTTTCCTTGCTAAAAGCTGGAATGCCCTCTTTAGCAGCACTCCCACCACCCTGCCAGCTCAGCTTACCTTTATGCACTTGGCATACTCCACCAGCACCTGCTCCACCTGGTTGGCTTTCTTGGGCTCCTGAAAGATCTGTCACAGGCAGTGCGTCAGTTGCAGCAGCAGCAAGCAAACAGTTTAAAGAAAGCAAACCATTTTACTCCCATGCCCATTAAACAGCACATGGAACTAAGATTGGGGAAGGCAAGTTGCCTGAAAAACCAACTTAAGCAGCATCTTTCCCCTCCACCCTGGCAAAGCACTGCAGGCTCACTACTGCAGTTTCAACTGGGCTCTGCAGGGTGCAGCAGCTGCCCCTGCTCCTCCAATGCTCCCTTCCAGCTCTGGCAGACTTGTCTAATTCTGCAAGAAGTTAAAAGTCATCTGGGAGCTGAAAAGCAGGAAAGCAATGTGCACCTCTTCCACCTATGAATAAAGATCCAGCCGGGTGATGAGACTGCAAGATCTTGGAGGACAGTGACAGGATCAATCAATTTGAATCAGCAATTAATTCCAAGTAGTAGCTCCCCTTGCCCAATGAATAAATAAGTTTTCTATGCAAAGCATACATAAAGTAATATTTATGTTATTCTAGCATGCCTAATTAGTTACTGAAAGCCCCTACAGTTAACTAAGCTACATTTTGATAGATGCAGCACCTTGGCCTAAATCACAAGTTGTTTTCGTAATAAACAAGGTGCAACATCTGTCTTTCCTGTGACAGTAAAGAACATAAAGGATGTGTTTTCTTTTGGTTAGCAAGAAGTACTATCAAATTTTACCAGCCAGAATCAGTCTTTGAGTAGAAAAATAACTGGCAATTACAAACATAAGCCAAAACTATTTAACTTATTAAACAGTACAGTAGCTATTTAATCCTTAGATTTAAATCAATTTTCCCTGTGTAATTTACATATAATCTCGGTGTGATCTCATCACAGCCACCTCAGGAGAGACTTTAACCTTCCTCTGCTATGATATGATCTTGCGTGTGGGCAGCTGAAAGTCACACTTGCTGCACTTCTACCAAATTGCTTTGCTAACGCATATCCAATTTGCTGGAGACTGCAAAGGCCAAACAAGAACAAATCAGAGTTGAAAGGCAGAGCAAGCTGCGTGATTGTGGTTGAAATCCTGGGAGGCACCAGGGACCATTGGGACCCTGACACAACACACCTGAAAGGCGCTATGAATGACAGCTGTACAAATCCATGGAGAAGCTGAAGCACAGCACTTCCACCGCAAAAACCTACAGGCAGATCCACGGGCCAGAATGCCCGCACCAAAGCTGTGAAATACCTGGGACTGTGCTCTCCTAATCCACGTGCTGTTATTTAGCTTTTAGTAAACAGAAGTCACAGCCAGAGTGTATGTAGTTCTTCCAGTACACGATCCAAGACTCCTGCCCCACACCCGAGACAGTCAGACTGCCTGACCCTCAATACCCAACTTTCAAATACTTGTGAGAGTCATAGCAAAGATTTCCTATTTGCAGTGATCTCCCCAGTCGATGTTTCTCGTCATTGCTTCGACAGAAGTCGCCACTTCTAGTCTGTCAGTTCTCCACTCTGCACTTCTACCAGAAGAAGATGAGCCTTTATCCTATGAACTGCAGTCTGGGCCCATTCTGCCTAGCCCTTAGTTGTGCTGGTCCGTGTTCGAGGGACACATAGCTGAGCCTGGGAAAACCAAATGATGCTCAGCCTGAATAGCCTCCCAGCGACACGGGTGCAAGCCTCCTGGTTACGGAAAGCCAGGATTGTCTCTACACAGACTGTGCACTGAAAGAATCTATAGCTGCGTTTAATCTCATTTAGATCCCAGCTCAGTGATCAGCCGCTTGGGAAGTATCATTTATTCATTACTGGAGGGATTGGCTAGATAAACATCCGCTCTGCTCTGCTGTGCGGAGCATGAGAACAACTCAGCGAGAGGCCTGCAATGCATAGATAATGGCTTGATTTTTGAAACCTCCATTTAAAGCAGCAACTGCCCCTGGCTGCACATTTACCTTTTTCTTAGTTGCCAAACGGGTGAGCAGCCCTGTCTTCTCCCAGTGTGCATACACCTGCTTCTCATATTCATAGGAGGGGAAGAAGCACACCACACCCCCTGGGACCACGTTGCATAGGTTGCAAAGGATTCGACCCGTCTCATCCATCTGCAAAAAGAGACAAGAGCATATTGCAGCTGGCAGGAGCTCCAGCTAATGCCGCTCCAATTCTGTGCACAGTCCCAGGATCACACCTCCCCTGTGACATGCCTTAAAGGAGGAAAAAATGTAGGAAACATGCCAAGTCAAAGAGAACTCTCTAGGGGTGCTAGGAATCACCAGAAAGCTCTTCACTGCTTGGCCTCTCCTCCTAATCCAGGGTTTCTGTTACTGCTGTGGAGCAGTGGTCATTCAGGAAAGGAGAGTCTATATCCAGTGTCCCAAGGAATGGGACCTGTCACAGTAGAACAGATGTGGAGAGCTAGCTAGCACATCTGGTGGAGATTGAGCAGGGGCAGAGCAGACCTAGTGTCTGGCCTTGGGTGCTTACTGGCCCACCAAAGGAAGAAGGCAAAAGTGCAGATCTGCTGCTGTGCCTATGCTTTGGGCTGCACTCTGCAGGGCTGCCGTGCTCCACTGTCACCGGGCCCATCAAATTGTGAGGCACAGTCAAAAATCTCCTCATGTCCAGCAAGCAAATGCAGGATCTTGGTACAGCCAAACAGGAATTGCTAGTATTCCTCATCTCTAACAGCCACCTGTGAACAGGCACCTCAAGCCCCCTTTTGCTGCTCATCGTGCCCAATTACTTGGTGGCACACCTGCCCCAAATCCCATGAATTTCCCTTGCCGTGGCTTTTGATCAGCCCACCTTTCAAACAGGGAGTACGCTGTCCTATGAAACATAAACACATGAAGCACAAAAGAGACACCACGGAAGGGAACAAAGGAAAGACTGACCATCTGGGGCAGGTCTCTTGTCTGGTAGGTGAACTCCAGCTGCTGATTGGAAGGACCACTGCAGAGGATTATGGGTAAAATGTTTTCCGGAGGAATCACATGTCCTGGAGACAAAAACCAGGTAGTGAGAGTCAACATCACTGCTGTGTGCACAAGCCTCACTGCTGGATAGCTTTACCTGCCTGCGGCGAGGCACACGTTTGCCTAAGTCACTCGGCTGCTCGGACTTCCACCCCTGAGCCCCTGGGAGGGAAGCATGGCATGCTGCCTGGGGAAGCTCCCAGTGGAAGGCACCTAGCACCCCTTTGCTGCCATGAACGATGCCACATTGCTTAAAGCGCTGACAAAACCACCCCAGGCAAACTGCAAAACTCGGGTCCCGCAGAGACAAGATTATGACCCCTCCCCACCGCCCCGGCACACTCACCGCAAGAGAACTCCATGACACGAGCAGGGTCCACACCAGCACAGGACAGCAGCTGCTCTCGGAAATCGGCCACCTACGAACCACAGAAGCCAAGGAGAGGTAAGGCGCCGGCATCCCAGAAGACGCTTTATCAGCAACACCGGTAACTGCGCCTTGAGCAGCAGCGCCCAGGGAGAGCAGGGCAGCTCCGCCCGGCGGGTCGCTGGCCGGGGACAGATGGGTTTCCTCCGTGACGGGACAACGAAGGGCACGCATCCATCCCGCCAGCTCAGCCGCGGCCTGGAGCCGGGAACCGGGAGCCCAGCGCCCGCCGCGGCCCCGCCGCCGCCGCCAGCCCCGGCACAGGAGCGGCGGCGACCCCTGCCGGCCGCCCGGCCCCGGTCGCCGGCCCCCTGCCCTCCCACGAGGGGGGCCCAGCCGGCCTTCCCGCTGGCCCGAGCACAGCATGCGGCCGGGGGGACGTCCCCTTTCAGTACCATTTCATTGGTATGTCCCCTGGCTGCAACCACCCAGCCTCTCTTGGCCCAGCACGCCCCAGTTTTGGGACCGGTGCTATTGAACATCTTTGTTGGCAACATGGACAGTGGGATTGTGTGCACCCTCAGCGAGTTTGCTGATGACACCAAGCTGTGCGGAGCAGTCAACACGCTAGAGGGAAGGGATGCCATCCAGAGGGACCGGCACAGGCCTTAAGCGGTGGGCCCAGAAGAACCTCATGAGGTTCAACAAGCCTAAGTGCAAGGTCCTGCATGTGGGCCAGGGCAATCCCAAGCACGAACACAGGCTGGGCAGAGAATGGACTGAGCAGCGGGACATGGGTGTGTTGGTTGATGAGAAGCTCCATGCGAGCCAGCAACGTGCACTTGCAGGCCAGAAGGCCAACCATATCCTGGGCTGCATCAAAAGCAGCATGGCCAGGAGGGCGAGGGAGGTGATTCTGCCCCTCTACTCAGAGGGCTGGAGCACCTCTCCTATGGAGACTGGCTGAGAGAGTTGGGGTTGTTTAGTCGGAAGAAGAAAAGGCTCCCAGGAGACCTTATAGCGGCCTTCCAGTACATAAAGGAGGCCTACAAGAAAGCTGGAGAGGGACTTTTTACAAGTGCATGTACTGATAGGATGAGGGGTAATGGCTTCAAACCGGAAGAGGGTAGATTCAGATTAGATCTCGGGAAGAAATTTTTCACTATTAGAGTGGTGAGGCACTGGAACAGGTTGCCCAGAGAAGCTGTGGATGCCCCATCTCTGCAAGTGTTTAAGACCAGGCTGGATGGGGCTTTGAGCAACCTGATCTAGTGGGAGGTGTCCCTGCCCATGGCAGGGGGTTTGGAACTAGATGATCTTTAAGGTCCCTTCCAACCTAAACCATTCTATGATGATCCTATGATTTGAGACTCCCCTGAGCCCAAACACTCGTTACCAGGACCCCCAAGAACTGCACAGACCACAGCTTGGACTGCAACTACATCCTCTCTCCAAGCTGCAGTCTGAAGGGTTCAAAGTTGGAATGGTGGCCTTCCAAAAAGGAGGTCCTGCACTTCAGACCCTCCTTCCCTCCCTTGTCACCCCAAAAGCAAAGAGGAAGTTTCAGGACATTCGTGTCCAGAACAGGATAGGTGTAGCTACCTGGGGTATCTGACACACCTCACTGCATCTGTACAACACAAACGCACTCAGGCACTAAAGCAACGGGAGAAGGATAAGCTGCCTGCTACCATACCAATACTGACGTCTCGATTTTTCTGCAAGATTCCTTATGGGATAGTTCCTGTGGGATCCTTGTCCCTTTAGAAGGTCAGACGATTTTACAAGGTCCTGTGACTGCTATCCATGCTAGTCCCAACCTACCATGAGCTCAGTCTCAGCCTGTATCTTATCAACTTTCTGCATAAGTGGGCAGTGACACCTCATGCAGGGAAACCGTACCAGGGAGATGAAAGGGTAGGTAGGGAAAGGTCTTTTCCCACACATGCCATGGGAAGCAAGAAGAGCACATCCCAGTGGGGCCAAGCTTCTGTCTTTCCATGCCTGCTTGCAGATAGCCCTGGAGACCTCCTGAGAGTTCAGCATAGCATCCTTATTCCCTCACCGGCTGCATGGTGCCCCCGGCAATGATTACAGCACGGCATTCTTCCACCACCTTGGCAAAGTGGACAGCTGGATTCAGCAAGAGAAACTTGAGGCTGCTCTGACCAACTGTGCCTGGGAAAGGAGAGAGACAACATCAGGAACTAGCTGTGACACACACTCAGGGATATGAGAGATCCTGCCTCCTGCCCTGGGCACTCTGGCAAGTCCCCACCTCTCAAAGCAAGGACCTGCTATTCAACACTGCCAGGGGCAGCAGCAGGTGATGCCGATGTGGAAGTTACCTTCTGCTTCCTAATCTTCCTGGAGCTGTAGAAGAGGCACAGTATATTGCAAGACAAAAATTGACATCCAGAGTGGGAGCAGAGCTCTGCAAACCCTGGCCCAGGGCCCTTGGTTAAGAATTTCTTTGAGTTCAGTGAGTATCCTCAGACAGACCCAGCCTGCCAGTCTGCATCATGGACAGCACAGACGTTGCTGCAGGCTGCCCCCAGGCTCAGGATCTCCTCGCTCACTGCCAGTGTAGCACCTTGCTTGCGACTCGTGTCACCCCTCCCCAGCTCGCCCTTTCTAGTACCTTGCCTGTTGAGAATGACTCGCCCATCTTGGTTTGCATTCGTGAGGGCTGAGAGAAATCCTTCAATTTGCATCAGTGGAGAGGCAGTTTGGAGCTGGTCGATCTCAGCCTCCACGGGAGGGCTCTGGGGAGTACCTGCTGGCCCGAGGAGAAAAGGGGAGACAGGCAACTTAAGCCACATTTCTGAGGAGAGGGACTACGCACAAAATATAGATTGGTCCTTTCTACAGGAACATAATACCTGGTCTATATATGCAGGCAGAGAACAAAGACCCAATAAAGGAGAGAATCATTGCTACGGAAAAAGAAAGAGATCTGACTTTTGTAGCTGGCACCACTAAACAGAGCCACCCACAGCAGCTCAGGTCCCAGCACCATCAGGTCACAGCACTGCAAAGCTTGAGTGCATGCAGTATAAACATGGAATCACAGCATCATTCAGCTTGGAAGGGACCTCAAGAGATCTTCTCATCATACGTATAGTTGTGTAGGTCATCTAGTCTGCTATTAAAAAACAGCTGTGCGGGACAGCTTCTACATTCTCTCAGCCTTCAAATCTGCCTCCCCACTTTCCTCATGCAGATAGATGCAGGTTCCACAGACTCACTTTGTCCACAGATGCACAAGCGCAAGATGTCTGAACTCACCCTCTTTATCAGATCCCTGCTGGAGGGTCAGAAGAAAGTTCTGCAAGCCAGCCAACTTCTGGTTCTCCTTGTTGGTCTTCACAGCTGTGGCAGGGCCTCCATATAGCTCCACAAACCCAAAAAGCTGCCAAGCAAAAGCCAGATTAAGACTACCAACAAAAAGAATCAGACAAAATAAAAACAGGTTTGCTGGCCTGACAAAGATAAAGTTTCTTGGTAGGTGTTAGCAAACCAGCCCAATCCCATTCTGTCATCCCAATACTTTCATTACTTTCCTTCACTTATTGAATCAAAAACCAAAATAAGATGCCTCTTCCCATAGTGCAGGGCAGCGCAGCCTACCAGGGTGGCGAGTTTGAGGCCAAGCAGCACAGAATTAGCACCCACTGGAAACTGTGGTACACCGTGTTGTGTGTTTCTTTGCTGTATAAGCAAAAGGTAACGTGCCCATATTGTGCTTTTTGCAGGAACCATTTTGTTTGCAGAGCAAGGTGGAGAAGACGGGGTCCCACCCCAGTTGCTGCATCCCCCACTTCAAACTCAACGTGTGAAACAGCATTTGAATGCTGTTGACCATAAAGTCTCAGGGGCAGTACCTTCCTACTGATGAGGCTCTTCTCACAGTAACGCTGAACCTGTTGGAGGAAGACAGAAAAAATGAACTGGCATTCAGCATTCCTTCTCCCATCCTGCTGCCCTTGATGCCTGCGCAGCAGGGATATCACTTGCTGTGCTTTTGGGCAGGGGTGCACTGTTCTTTGTGATGGTTGCCTCCCAGACAACAGTTTATTACAAAGGCATTGCTTCCAGAGCAGAAGCGCAGTGTTAGGGTGCTGTGTTTGGAGGTTCGAGGGATGGGTTAGGTTTCTGGAGTAGTATAGTTTCTTCATCCTCAACTCTTACAGTTTAGCTTTGCCTACAAGTCGGCCTCTGCACTTATACATGTTTAATTGCTTGCTTCCTTCTACCCCAAGACCACCTGTCCAGCTTTAATGTACAGTTTATCCAGACAGCAGCAAAAGACAGCTATACATTGGGGAGGTGGGGAGAATCTGCTAGAAAGCAGATTCTGCCAAGTGGGCCTTGGCTCTGCTTCCAGCTGTCACACACACTCCCTGATAACCTCGAACAAGTGACCACTACACGTGCCCCAGCAGACAACAATATTTGCATTACCTTGAAGAGGTTGATATTGTCAATCTGGCTCTGAAATAGAAAGTCATTGATGGATTTTAGCACTGTCCCTGAAAGAAAATTGGGGGCGGAAAAGGAGAAAAAGATTTATTATTTGCTGGGCCTGCAGCTCCTTAATGCCTACCCCAAGTCCCTGACTGATGACGGCGTAGCCCAGGTGTCCATTCCAGTCTTACCTGGTTGGGCAACTGCCTGACAGTTAGGATTTTGGTTCACATTCCCTGTAAAACATGAAACCAATTCAAGGAAGGCTTACAATGGGTCTGTGTTAAAATTAAGCAAGAGCTGAAAGGGACACTGCACCAGGAATAAACCCCAAAAATAACTATACATCTGCAAAACGTAACTATACAGACAAAACATCAGCTCCTGTTCAGTTTTAATTTCCCCTGTAGGGCAGCCCTATGTTGTAGGACAAGTGTGGTGCTGCTGCATCCTAAGAAACACCACCTACATTCCTTCTGTAGCAGGAGGCAGCAGGTAGGGTGGGTGCATACGAATGCTCACAATGCTACATAGTCATCACGCTGCAAAGATGAAGGGACAGGGACTGCAATGCATCCCTCACCCCTCCTCAATGCAGCAACGGGGAGCTGGGAGGTGCATTGGCTGACAGACGATTGGGAAGAGGGGAAAACCTGAGGACAGCTCCACGCCCAGACTCCGACAGCCAGAACAGGATTAACTGCCGCCACTCACCGCGTTTTATGTCCTAGTGTTTAACACCCACCTCACATCTCACTTTTGCAGCCTCAATCATGAGGCTGTACACAGGCTGCTTTTTCTAATGAAAGCACTTAACTGAGTGTGGGGAAGAAAAGAGTGGCAGGAACAGAAGGGGAAGAGAAATACATGTTTGAGAGAAAGGCAGAGAGCACCACCAGGCCCCTGTCCCAAAGAGCTGCATTTCCCCTGGGCAAGGAGGAAGTTCTTTATGAACTGATGACAGGCTCTCCTCAAGACACACTGAGGTCTTGCAAACAGATCATTCGAGGAAAGGAGTCCTGAGAATACCAGTGGATTTAAAAATCACAGCAAAATAATATTTTCTCACAAAGGAAAGGCACCACTCAAGAAAGATTCATTCTGCAGAGGCACGTCTGACACCAGTAGAAGCCTTACTACTAGATGACCCCGGAGATTTATTCTGTGTAGTTCTTGTGCTGTCCTGATCACTGTCACACATCTGCTGTATTCCTCACTTAGCATCCTACCTTGTTCCCACTCAAATCTGATCTGAAAACCACACAGAAGGAGAAGGAAACTGCCTTTACCAACTTACGATGTCATCTGCTGTTCCTCAGCTAACCAAACAAAGAGAGGGGTTCAGGCAGACACCAGTCAACATTCCCATGTTACAAAACAGCCTGAGAAATAAAATTACTGGCATCTGAACCTATACATTAGCAACACTTCTCCACAGTCTCTGCAGAGGGGGAAGGGGGACAGTGCCCTGAGGAAGCACCAAGTAGCTCAGAGTCTATGAACATCCCTGGAGATAGAATAGGTTTGCTTACCTCCCAGCACGGCCACAAACCGCTCCAGCAAATACAGGATCTGCTTAATGTACATCAAGTTCTTTGCCTTCAAACGTTTCCTACGAAAAAAGAGAAAGGTATTAGGACGCAAAATTTCTTCAGGGACTAACTCAAACAGCTGAGCTGCAGAAACAAGCACCTGAACTCCCCTTCATTTTGGAGCGACAGGAACCAAGAATGACTTCTCCCAGGCTCACTCTCCCTATTTGTGACATGGCATAGACCCCTGGATACCCTGCCCAAGGTCACCCCAGAGCACTCACCCACGCACCCCACGCTGTCCCTACCATCGCCTTTCTCCTCACACATATTTTTACAGTTTCTTTATTACAATGCCAGTGACGTCTCAAGTCCCTGTTGCAATAATGCTCCACAAATTCAAAGTTATTAGCACTGAGCACAATAGTCAATCACTGCAGGGATGACAAGATGCGAAATTTGGCGAGAGCCAAAACCCACATCCAGCTTCCTCCTCCTCAGAGCTTACTGCCTCTGTTATAAGGCCAGTCAGCACATGAAAGACTAAAGTCCAGGACAGACACGAAAGACTGAATCTTTTGAAACTCTGCATCACAAAGCAGGGGTGATTAGAGGGAGATACCGGGAAAGGAACTGAGAGTATAAGGGAAAGCCAGAATCCTCAGGGTATCCCCCTTCTTGCTGCTTAATACCAGGCCCAGGAGTCTGACTTAGACGGATTTTAGACAGAGATAATGAAGCAAGTGGCTTTTCATCTGCAGAAGTATTAATGCAAATAACTTTACACTGGGGAAAAGCAAGAAAGACCTTGCAGACATGAGACAAGCCATAGCATCCACACTGCCTGCCACTGTTGTGCTATTTTCCTCCGAGATCCTCACCTGTACCGCTCCATGTACTGCAACAGCTGGGAGTGGGCACAGCACAGCTACATGAACAGAAAAAGGAGCTGTTGTTACGAAGGAGTCAAGAAAGGGCGCTCTGCTGGATGCAGAGCTCACTCAGATCAACAGGCCAGGCTACGACTCACCTGAGAGCCACTGACCTCCGCACTATGGATACAGGTGATGGTGTCTATGAGGTTGTGGGCTTCATCAATGATTACAACCTGGTCCTTCAGCTTGATCCCAGCAGCGCTCCTGGTAGGCTCATGCAAGAGCATCTGATAGGGCAGCACCACCAGCTGCAGGAGAAGCACACACTGCCCTGATTCTAGCTCTCACCTTTACAAACTTGGGCACTCCCCAGCCACTCATTAAATGTCCATATCAGACGGCCTCTCAGAATTTGGTCGAGTTACTTACTCTTATTATGGGAAAGGTAGAAAGAGAGACAGTAGGAAGAGAGACAGGAGCACTGAGATGTAAGCTAAAGGGAAATGATTATGCTACAACCGCGTATTGGCTCAGGTTACTTTCCAAATCTCCTTTGAAGCACTGAACGCGTGTCTTCTGATAGAGAACCAAGGAAGAAAGAAGAGCGATGACAAGAGCTAAGATTACACCCATGTATCAGTGTTGCCTCAGTATTACTGAGCCTTTCAAGTATTTTAGAATGCTGAGATATACTCACAGCCTCCTTATTAACTTCAAATGTGTATTCTCATTTTCCTTTGCTTTTCCAGCAAAACTACAGCTGACAGAAGCACAGCCTGTTTACAAACTCCCACAATATCCATTAACAGTACTGGAGGGAGCAGGCAATTGGTTTATTCTTAGAGCCCCCGGCATTAATTCCACTAAGACTGTGTACACCTTACCTGAGCAGCAGGAATGGCATATCGACTCCCATAATATGGACAGGCTTTGGTCTCCCTTCCCAAAGCCACCAACTGCTCGATATCTTTCACTTCCACTAGAACTTCATCACAGAGAAACTGCATTTGCTCATAGGAATAAAATGGGCATACAGTGCGACTCACACGCCTCTTCTTCCCTTCCATCTCTTCATCACTCTTCTTTTCTAAGAGCAGAAACCAAAAGAAAGCTATGAGCAACACATAGCCTAAAACAACTGCTTTGCAGAACCTCCTGGATTTCAAAGTAGGCTCTGTCATGTGTATTTTTGACCTATCATCTATTTAAATATTATTCATCAGTAGCATTTCCATCTCCACAGTGGACACTACTCTTGCCAGTTAGATTTAGCCATGTGACACTCTCCAACATTTCTAGTACTGAGTTACAAAGACAAGTATCCTTCCATGGCTAAAGTAAAAAAGTAAGTAAAAGAAAGTAAAAGCACCAAAGATCTCTAGCTCTGCTCCTCCAGCCTGACATTTTCAAGCTCCTACCACCCTCTTGCTAGAACCGATTGGCAGAGCACACTGTCTCCAGACTCTCATACCAGCTTTATCATTGAGTGCTTCCCCAGGCTGGAAGTGTTCCTACCATGTTTGTTCTTTTGCATCTCCATGCAGCGGTCATTGATGAGCTGGAGAGCCCCCAGGCGTCGCACCTCCTCATTCACACACAGGTTCTTGGACATGCAAAGAGAGGAAGCGGTAAGGGGTCATAAAGCACCGAGTGTCCCCGTGTGCACCCTTTGCTGTAAAATAAAAGATTTCTTTAAAGCAACCTCTGGCCAGATTCCAAAATGGAAGAGTCTATCGGCCAGACATTGTGCGCACTAACTGCTACAAACATGCTTGAAACCCCTAAAAACTTAGCAAGGAGAAAAAAATGAGAAAAGGTGTAGCTTACTGCTACATAACAGCTTCTGAAAAACGCTACCAGAAATAACACTGAGAGGAGTGCCTTCCCAGTGACTCAGACACCTGTAATCTTCACATCAGAAAAGGTAGAACAGATTTTTGCCTCAAAGGGTAAATGGCCAATACACATCTCACAGAAAAATGTACATCACATAGACCTGTGTCACAACTCATGATTGCTTTAGTTTTTCAATGGGAGATTCGGTCAATCCCCGAGATGCCTTCTGTGGTGTCACATCCATGCACCTCCTCGCAAAGTCTCTGCATTAAGTTAACATGCACTCTGTGAACAATGTGTTCACCCTTGTGAACAATGCCACATACCTGCCTGGATCCCAAGGAGACCAGTCGTGTGTCTTTGCCAAAAGGGCTTTTTTGCACCTCCCGCACAAACTGAGACAGCTGGGAGTGAGTACGGCTGCAGTAGTAAATCTACAATGAGGAAGAACAAAGGGAAGACAAGAAGAACATGGAAGCCAATCCCCTACCTACAACCAATCCTGCAAAGAAGCAGCCACACACCTCAACAAGGTTAATCTTGCTCAAGCCTTTGAAAGCACAAGCGAAGGCACATGTTTGAGCATCACCTTACAACTGTTGAGGCCAACAGCCCTATCTTTGTTTTCTCCTATGTGTTTGCCTTTGATTCCCTTTAGTTTTCCAAGGTCCCTATAATAGCAGGGACTCACCATTGGAGAGTAATAAAAAATGGTTTCTTGCAGTGTGCTTTTACAGCAAGCCAGAGCAAAAATTCAGCAGAGTTAGAAGAACAAGCTGCTTACACAGCCAGTGTAGTCCAGAAGGAGATGAGCACAGCACAACTGGTTGCTATTATCAACAAACCTGGCAGTTCTTGGATGCTAGTCCCTAAATCTTTCTGTACTGCACGACTCTGGGAAGGGTGCAAAGAAGCCATAATTCTACTCACTCCTACACTGTTCTATAAGGTGGCACTATTTACTTTCCTCATCTCACCTTAGTCACATGCTCCTCTTCCAAATCATCGTCATCTTCTTCCAGCCTAAGAAAAGAGAAAGCTCAAATAGTTCCCTTTCAGCCGTTCACTGGCAGTTAGAATCAAATGATGCTCTGCTACAAGAGAGAGGTCTCAAGAGAGATGGTAATGTTATCTCAAGAATAGCCTCAGATCTTCACTCAGGAGGTAAAAGAAAAGGTTTTAAGAACAGCGTAAGTGTGCACAATCAAGTCAAGCCTTGCTCTTCAAAAGAAAAACGTCTGTAGGGCTGTGTCTTTAGCAACTTCAAGAATTCTTTTTTTTCTTTTAAATCTGGTGCTTCTAAGCCCTAGGCATAAGCTAATCAGTGCTATACTATTCTTTGGTGAGCTTATTTATTTATTTTTGTAAAACTTCCCCTTTAGAGACAATTTACCACCCTCAAGCTATTGCATAAAGAAAAGCTTCAGGAAGACATTTAGCTGCCATGGAGTTCCTCAAAGGCAACAGCAGTTTAATGTTTGATAAACTACATGTAAACCAAGTCATTAAGTGTTTTGCAATTTTTAAGGCAGGAGGATCTGTCTAGATACTAATTAGTAAATTTGTATTTTAAATGTATTTGACTTTTCATGCTGAAGTATGGCTTCTGGCTTTCTGCATAAAGCAAATGTATGAGAGAGAAGAGTGTGTATGGGGTTTTCATGCTGAAGATCAGTCTTTAGACATGTGAACATCTCTCCCTTCAGAGTATCAAAAGATGCTAGCGCTAATCTGCAGGACTGATAGCCGCCTCTGATGTCCTGAGTTCCATTTTGCTTTTCTAATGCAAGGAACGTGACCTCAAGTCATTCACTCAGCATCCAGAGGTATTCTTTGGGAAACCGGACACGGATAAAGGCAAGACATTGCCACACATTTTAAGAAATATGCGCTGTCTCAAAAAACACTTCAGGTCACTCTGATCAGTTTAACAAATGCTTAAAACCAAAACAAAATAAAATCCCCCCCCAAACCAACTAATTAGACAAACTCCCAGAACAACTGCTATCTTACACAGCATGAATGGAGGACAAATTCCAGATCTGCACAATCACAGGCGAAATCTCTTTAATCAAGGTGAGCCAAAAATGACACAGAAAATGTTTCCTTGGCATAGAACCCCCTCAGTCCCTGTCCTTACCCAGATACCACCTTCTTTTCTTCGTCACTCTCATATTCGGCAAGAATCAGCTCCTCCTCGTTGTGCTCCAGCTGCTCTAGAACATCCACTCCAGCTCCCTCTGAAAGAACCTCCTTGCTGAGCTGAAGAAGGCGCTTTGTCTCATCCTCCTCAGACCTCTGAAAGGAACACAGAGGTTCCACATTATTTCTCATGCGGAAAGAGAGGTGGCATGCGCATCGCTTTGTGCCGTGGGCAGGTCAGAAGACAGCACAGTCCCTCACCCGTAACACAGGGAACAGCTTGCTGGGTAAACCCACAGCAGGACAAGCGACTGCACCAAGGGTGTCTGAAGCTGCTCAGCTCCACAGAATGCAGCTGTTGCCAACAACCAAAGACTTGCCCACACAGGCATATTATGAAGGGGAAACCCAAAGAACCTCCTATGCAAAAGGCCCACTGAACTAATAGATCCCGAAATGACAATATTCATGTAATCCAGTCTTACTTGCTTAAAGTGGCTCATAAAAGATGTCCGAGAAAAAAAACTGTGTGTAAATAAACATATAAGGACATAACCAAACACTCTGTCCACATTTAACTCAAAGCTAGGATAAACTCAGCACCTGTTTTAGAATGTAGAGCACAAGACTTGCTGGTTTTTTTCCTCCAGTTATGTGGTTCTTATTCTAATACAGGTCTACCCCTCTCCAAAAATTCTATTACACTTTTGAAGAATAGTTTTCTGATTAACTTTATGTTTTGATAAAGAAGAGATCGTTTTTTCAATCTGAAAAAAGTATCTTCCAACTTCAATGAGCATTCTTTTACCACAGCAATATGAAGAAACGCAGTTAGTGAGCACTAGAGAGGAGATGAATTGGTTGCTTTTCCAAATCTCCATAATATTCCTCCCATTTATTTTCTTGCTTTTTATCAGGCTTCTCATTTCACATGCTCTTCATCCTCTTTTAAGAGACAGTTCTTTGTTCCACTTGCTTTTTATTTGCCATTCACCTCTGAACCTTTACTATTTCTGCCATATCCTTTTAACAGGAGTTGACCAAAACATAACACAGCACTCGAGATGGAGCACACTAGAGACTAATAGCCTGGCAGCCTAATGAATCTGCCTGTTTGGGGACCTAAAGTGGGTATTTCTGGGAAGTTTGACTCATACCATCAAAAAGCTCTTAGAGTCAAGAGGACAGAAGCCAGTTCACTCATCTAAATGGCAGGAAAACATATCTGACAACTTTTTATATGTAGAAAAGAGACATTTCTGAACAATATAGTTACGTTTGCTGTAAAAATAAACAAATACAATCGTTCCCTAGTGGTGAGCAAAGTATGACCAAAGCCTGACCTGGCTTTTTTTGAGAGGAGCTTCTGTTCCCATGACCTTGAATTTAATCCCAGTTCTACAGGTTTTATTCCAGAAGTACAGTGTTTGCACATGCGCATACAGCAGAGAGCTTTCAAAAAACAAATAAAAAAATCAAAGTATTAAAGCTTTTAAAAACACAAGAAGAGGGCCAGAAGGCCATCTGAACACACCCCCTTTCTATCCACGCACAAACACTGTCACAGGAAATTCTCTATGCACAAATTGTTTTTCATATCTGTACTTTAAAAATAAAATTTAACCAAGAATTTTGGATGGCCAATTTAAGCAACCTAATACAAAGGGCTCCCCAAGCAGACACGTTGGAAAATTCCGAGTAAAGTTGCAGATATAAGCAAGTATGAACAACACTTGAAGTAATCAAAACAGAAAGTTCTAATCTCTGCAGGACAACTCACCTTCCTCTTTGCTGCATATTTTAACTGCACATTATGGCGAATTTTCTCAAGACGATCTTCTCGCTTTTTCCTCCGGAACTGCTCTTCCTAAAATAAAGGGAGAGTGAAGGAAGCATGAAGTGTATTTAGTCCTAAACCCTGGGTATAATTACTTTCCTATGCCCTGGTGTCATGGAAAAATAATAATGGAAAAATTAAATACATATTTATTAAAATAATGGAAAAAATAACAATAATAATGATGACACAAGTCACTCTCACCACCAGGTGAATTGTCACCATCACGAGCAGTGATCACAGATCCCTCCCCCAGCCAACCCCCATTTATACACTAAGCATGACATCGATGGCATGGAGTATTCCATTGGCCATTCCGTTGTTCTGGCTATATTCCTCCTCAGCTTCTGGGGGAAGCTGAAAAGAGTTCTTGAAAAGCATCAACATCCCTTAGCAACAACTGAAACAATATGCATTACTGACGCTCCCGTCACAGCAATCTCTAGAAAGAAAATCAGCTCTTTCCCGGCTGAAACCAGGACAGATGGGCACAGGAAAAAAGTTAACTCTGAAACAAAACTGTTGGTACGCAGTCCCTTTCTCCTGAGGCGCACACCTATTTTATGTTACTATGTTCAGAGCAACACAGCACAGTTTCCTATCTCACAGCAACGCCTCATCCCGCGTAACTGAAACAAAGTCCCGTGAAAGACGAAGACCGCCACCAAAGTTTGCCTCGCGTGTTTTTCCAATCGCCCCCCTCCCCCAGGACGTCAGCCTTTTTCTGATCCTCGCACCTCGCCATTTTACCCATCCTCTACACACAAGCATTTCTCAAACCTTTAGCCTCTCCACCACGTCCCGCTCTTCCTTCTTCTGCACAAACGCCGTAACCCAGTCTGGTTCCCCAGCCCCGTCCTCGCTCCCCGGCTGTCCCGGCTCGGCCGAAGCCAGACGCTCCTTCTCGCCCTCCGGCCCGCCGTCCCCGAGCGCCAGAAGCCGCGCCTCCTCCCGCCGCTTCTTCTCCTCGAAGTCCCGGAGCCAGGAGAGGGCCCCGCAGATGAGACTCAGGGATTTCCCCTGCCGGAGAGAACGGACGAGTCGAGGCGGCCGCAGCCCGGCTGTCCCGCCGCGGGTGACAGCCCCTTCCCGGCGGGACGAGGCCCAGGCCCGGCCCCGGCTACCACGGCCCCCCGCCTGCGGCCTCCTCCGGGGTGGCGGCGGCTCCCCGCCGCGCTGCCTCACCGTGCCCGTGGGGCTCTCGAAGATCCCGACCCGGCCGGCCTCCAGCGCGCCGTACAGCGCCGCCATGAACCGCTCCTGGATGAGGTAGGGCGTGTAGGGGAACGGGAACCGACCGCCGCCGCCGCCACCTTCCGCCGCCGCCGCGCCGCTCTCCATCCCGCCGCCGCCCCGCTTCGAACCGGGCGCCGGCGACGCCCCGCCCCCTTCCCGTGACGCTGCGGTGACGGCCGGAAGGCCCGCGCCTCCCCTGGCGGCCGGCGGGCCCTAAGCTGACCGGCAACCGGAGCCGCAGGGTCGGCGGCGGGGCCGGCGGAGGCCGCCAGCCCTGCGGTGCTTTTGGAACGGCGGGGGCCGGGCCGGCCCGGGCCCGCGGGGGGC
>VZSF01006179.1:404755-416512 GCA_013398295.1 Chionis minor | reverse complement strand
AAAAATTGAATATTAAAAGGAAAAAAAAAAAAAAAAGGTTTTATTTAGGGTGAGAACACAAAGCTAGTAATAAAACATAGCAATGTGGAGGAGGTTTATGTAATACACAGTTGTTAGCATAGTAATAAACGCAAGTGGAGTAATTCCTAACTGTTAGCACGGAACTTTATATGTTAATGCTTTACAAACAGCTAAAGAACAGTATTCCATTGTAAAAAGCGCTACAAAATTGAAAACAGCCCCTGGACTGCCGATAGGGACTCGCCGAGTACCGATCCCCAGTAGGATACCTGGCCGGGGAGGGTGATTTTTTTATCTTTTTTTTTGGTTAAATAAGGTAAGGCCACATTTTTGCCCATGTTTTGTTGATGTCCCAAGTCGGAAGGCGTATCAAACCAGCGAGAGCAGATTTAGGAGAAAATGCCGCAGCCTAGTTAGTAATGGGCGGCGTTCCAACTGGACGTGCTTGCGCACCCCGTGTTTTCTGGGAATGGCCACGGCAGTTCTGAGTTGCTCAGCTGTCATGTGAACCGGGCTTTGCGTGCGGAGGTAGGAATTCATTGTCTCCCGTAAGAGTTGGGAAAGCGGAAAAAAAGAGAAATAGATTGAAGTCCAGCTCCAAAGTCTTACACTCAAAAGGTTTGGAAGCACCTTGTCAGGCACTGGGTAAACTTACTACAGTCATGAAAAATAAGGGAAGGTAACAAGAAAGAGGGTTCCTAAGACTACTACGGTGTCTAACAAGCCAAAGTTTTGAGTCAGAACCAAGCTGGAACTTTTTATTTTCATCTTCACTTTAGCTGAAAAGTTATTTTACAAGCCTGATTCTCCCAGTTGTTATTCTACTGCGTATTTGCAGTCCCCAATTTACCCAGAAGCTGGTGCCCATTCCTCAGGCTCTCAGCATTCTTCCTAAACCACTAGCGCTCGTCTCTCAGGGCTGACTCCCTGCTTCCAGACCTCCTAATGTTTTTTGTGCCACTGGGGTTAAGCACCCAGCCCTGACACTAGAGTTACCACACCTCCAGGCAGTCTCTTCCCACAGGGGTTCTCATCACCCACCTTTTCCAGGTGCCCCCAAACACTGCTTTTGTTTCCTGCTCCAAACACCCGCTCGCTCCAGCCCTACGGCAGAAGCGAGCGGGGAGCGAGCGTTCTCCTACCCACCGTACATTTATAAGGTCTCTTGGCCACATGGATTTTCAAATGCACTTTAAGCGTCGAGCTTTTCCGGAAGCTTTTCCCGCACTCGCCGCACTCGTAGGGCTTGGCCCCTGCGTGGATCCTCAGGTGGGCACCGAGGGCTGAGCTGTGCCTGAATGTTTTTCCGCACTCCTCGCACTTGTAGGGTCTCTCCCCGCGGTGGATCCTGAGGTGCACGTTGAGAGCCGAGCTCCGGCGGAAGCTGTCCCCGCACTCCACGCAGATGTAGGGCCGCTCCTCGGCGTGGGTGGTCTGGTGCTTGGCCAGCGTGGAGCGGTCACTGCACCTCCGGCCACACTCGGCGCACTGGTAGGGGCTGGGCAGGAGGCCGCCGTGGTACATGGGCAAGGCCTTCCCACCATGGATCCGGCGGTGCGTGGTGAGCGCCGAGCTCTGGCTAAAGCCCTTCCCACACACGGGGCACTTGTAGGGCTTCTCCCCCGTGTGCGTTCGCATGTGGGTCACCAGCGAGGAGCTCTGCCGGAAGGTTTTCCCGCACTCGGTGCACTCGTACGGTTTCTCTCCCGTGTGGATCCTCTGATGCCGAATGATAGCCGAGCTGTCCCGGAAACGCTTCCCACACTCCTGGCACTTGTGGGGCTTCTCTCCGGTGTGGACTCTGCGGTGTATGATCAGGGAGGAGCGGTCGCTGAAGCTTTTCTCGCACCGGGGGCAATTAAAGGGTTTCTCACCCTTGTGGCTTCGCTGGTGGACGATGAGATGCGAGTTCTGGCTGAAGCTCTTCCCGCATTCGTTGCACTGGTAGTGTCTCTCTCCCGTGTGGGTCCGCTGGTGCCTGATCACGTTGGACCTCTGGCTGAAGGTCTTCTCGCACTCATTGCACTGGTAGGGCTTCTCACCGGTGTGGATCCGCCGGTGTTTGATCAGGTCCGAGTTGCGGGTGAAACTCTTCCCACATTCAGAGCAGCTGAAGGGTTTCTCTGCCAGGTGGATCCTCTGGTGCTGGCTCAGGTACGAGCTCCGGCTGAAGCTCTTCCCACACTCGGGACACTTGTAGGTTTTCTCTCCCACCTGCTGAATCCAAATGCCACCGTTCCCACATACGGGTGGGTCTGGCTTGTCCCCTGCAAGGATAACCTTGCTGATGTGGGCTCTACCACTGTCCTCACACTCCCAGACTTCCATCCTACAGGGAGTTACCATGCCCAGTCTCTTTCCAAAAGACGACTCCACCTCACTTTCTGTCTCCAGCTCCTGCTTGCAGTCTTGCCTTTGATCGGCATCCTGGAGGGTATCTCCTGTGATCCTTCCGGAGGGGAACACATGCAGTTCAGCTCTCATAGGACTTTCCTGATGAAGCTTCCCCTTTTGTGTGTCGCCCATGGTCTTGTCACCTGCTGGAGTGAACAAGAGGAACTAGCAATGAATAACGCCCCCCCAGTCTAAACAGGGCAACCACAGAGACCTGCTGCAGGTCAGCTGCCATTAGCTAACAGCCCAGGAGCCAGCCCCTCCGTATCTTCTCTGGGCAGAGCCAGGGCACGGAGACCGAGGAGCGTGGGAAGCGAGTGTGACCCGAGGATGAGCAGCCACTGTCGCACAGATTGCAAAGAGGGTCCTCTGTCATAAAGTCATGGCCCTAAAGGAAAAAACCCGTCACTTGCTTGTCCTCAAAGTTCCCATGTCTAGCAAGGTTAGAGGAACATCATCACTGCTCTCTTCAACACCCCCCACTGTAGCTGTTTCTCTTGCCATTGCCTATGAACCACTGCTCTTCTTCCAGTATTCCCATGCTTAATCAAGGAAGCAGCCAACACCACAGCAGCATCCACCCTGCCAAGCAGACTATTTTCTTTCTTCTTTCCAGTCATAGCCCTTTTCCTTAAAAAGAAAGCCCTACATGTTCCGCAGCAAACTGTTTCTAGAGTTTGTCTACCGAACAGATAGGTGAGTGGAATGATGAACTTTCATTAACCAAGCATGGAAATGAACATTTAGACTGAAACATTTAGAAGCTCCTGGCTTTTTATTACCTATACATATATGGAGAACACACCTTGGAAATGGATGCCTAGTGTCAAGTAAGCTAATCAGATGGATGGCACCGTTCACAGAATTAATGTTGTACTCATATAAGCGGGAGGTCAGAATATGAGACAAATGCAGCAGGATAAACCCCTTGGGTTTTGTTTTAGGTGATCTGCTGATTTTGGAAAACACCACCACACTGGTTGTACTGATTTCCAAAGTTTTGCTCACAACACTCAGGGCTGAGAAACATTTGTAGTACAAATAAAGGTATAGCACTAGGCCAAGGCATGCCCCCCAAGCCAGAAAAATCCCCAATAAAACATTAAAACTGCTGTCAGCACGAAAAGAAGAAAAAGCCACACGTTGGTTAGTTGTGCCTTCTAACATTCTGAGTATAGTCTTTGCTGAAAAATACGCAAGGCTTAATTTCATTTTGGATAGGCTCTTTTTGAAAGGATATTAGATTCCCCAGGAGTGTGTTTCGTCTTTACCATACCCTGCCTACAAATCTTCCTGGAAGCAGAATCTACATAGTATGGGAGCAGAAAAGGCAGGATAAGTGCAGAGCATGCTGCACAGTATGTGCCAAATTTTCAGCATTCAGCTCTTTTTTCACTTCCCAGACATGCTCTATTCAATTTCTCACCTTGTGAGCAATTTCTACTGTCTTGGCGTTTAGCTGGTTCTGGCCTCAAAGCTGTTTCTCTTCACTCCATCCAGGAGGTTAAAGCCAAGCCAGGGACTGCAGATCCTGATCAGAGGAAAGAAAACAGATGTAATAAATAACCATCATAGTAGCAGCGCTGCAGAGTGACATTATAAGAGAACAAGTATTTAGGAGACAAAAGCAACCCCGACCAGAGGAAAATGACACCCAGAAACATGAGTCAGGGTCACTGTCTGCTCGGCCATGCACATCGTGACACTACCATTCGGGTCCAATAACCAGGGCCAGCTCACATAGCAAAGATGGGGTCAACTACACATGCTGCGGAGAGCTGCCTGCCAGCTTGCTGCCTTCTCACAAGTGTCTGCATGTTCCTCCTGCTGCACTTCCAGACCAAAAATGCCTCCTACTGAGTTTTGTATAAGAAAAATATTGATTCCTCAAGCCATTTTCTCTCCATCACCTTTCTTCCTTGTGAACTAAATGAGAACATAACGTAGTTAATGCAGTTCTGTTCTGCAGGCACAGGAAAAATGCTGCCTTCACAACTGGGCTGCTTTCTGCATCTGCCTGGCGTCCTGTTTATTGCCTTTACCAAAGGAGTATTTCGCTTGGTTGCTCTCAGTGGCTCAGCCAGACACACGTAGGTCTGTGTGAGAGATGAGATTTTGCTCCGAAGGTAGAATTTCCTGTCCTGTTCTCCAGAAAAATGGCAATTTGGCTGCCTCGATCCAGAAGGAGTTTACAGGGCGGGCAGTGAGCAGAAAAAGACAGTCACACACCTGTTTGTGCATGAACACCGTGATGATTTAGTCAGGCCAACATGCAATCCCAAGGATCTCTTTTCAGAGCAGAAGTACGCAGCGTGGGAGTGGGGTTTGTGGGATAGAAAATTAGGTCACCCATTTAGCTTTGCTACTACATTTGTGCAGTGGTATTTGTACAGAGGCATTTCAAGATGCTGAGGGCTCGGTGATGTCCTAGAAATGTACAAGTTACAGAAAGAAAACGCTTAAAAACCGCACACATGAATGCCAGCTCTGCCATGGCATGCGCGGTGCCGTTTTGATCATGTGGATTCCCACCGTGCCATGAGGAACACGCGTAAAATTACTCATGACAGGGTGTTCGTCAGAAAAAGAAATGTAAACCAGGATCTTGTCCTTTCGAAACGAGAAACGGAGTGAGGAGGCTGCTCAGCAGTGTACCAGAGGAGGGTGCTGCGACAGACGCCGGTGCCCAGGCCCTCCCGAGGGCAGAGGGAAGACCTCCCCGCTCGCATAATGCCACTGCCATAAAGGAAGGCCCCTGATAAAATGGGGAGCTGACATTTTCCGTAGGTGAGCAGCTACAGAAGGCAGGCAGCGGCGGCAGGAGACGGCTGATGCTCCGCAGAGCCACGGCAGGCTGTGGGATACAGCAGAAAAGCACGTTGCGTGGTGTGTAGTCAAGATCTGTCCCTGAACAAGATGGGAAACCTGAAAGGCCACCGAACACCCGGCAGGGAGAAGGTGCCGCCCTCCAGAGCAGCTGTGTTTGGACAAAGCTGAGTCCCCAAGCAACGTCCTGGCTGATGAGGTGCCCCGGTCCTTACGAGGCTGAACGAGGAACGAGAGAGGTGACCTGTGGCATGGGGAGGCCATGGGCCGCACCAAGCTGCTGTGATGACCGACGGAGAGAGGCCCCAAAGAGGCTGCCCCACGAAGGACATGGCTGGCCAGGAGCAGGCGAGCCACCACCCAGACCACAAGCCTCGGGGAGGCAGGAAAGGCATGGAGAACAGAAAGCTGCCATGGATGTCTGCCCCGGGGAAACCAAACGTCCTCCGTGGGGGCTTTCTCTGGGTTTGGAGCCGATGGCACAGCGAGGAGGAGGGCAGACCCTGCAGCCGCAGGAGGTGGGCCATGTCCAAACTCAGACTCAGGCAGGCGGCCGCCGCTTGCCCTCCCCGGCAGTGGAAGGAGCCGGAGGAGGTGGGGGGTGCAGGAGAGGGAGGAACCATGGGAACAGAGGCGTCTGTGACACCAGCAGCCATGTCGCCTCCCCCAGCGGGGCAGGAGGAGGACGCAGGCAGGCGTGCAAAGCAGCGGAGGTGACACCTCTGGCAGCGCAGGCTGTTACAGGCACGGCCGGCGGTGCCATGTCGGCCACCTGGGCTTGTCTGGTTTTGTCTGGTGAGTAGGAAACGCCAGGTTGTGAGGAAGGGCGGCCAACCCAACTGCTCTTTACCCTTCCCGATCGCTCCTCAGCTTTGGCAATTTGGAGGCAAAAAGACAGGAGCACCCTCAAACACCTCAGGCAGAAATACTTCGGGTGCTTAAAATTTTGCTGGTCTTCACCCATCAGAGCTGGTGGAGGGCCAGAGAGTAACCAAGGAGCTGGGGAGGAGGACTTGGAGCTGGAGACAGTGGGCAGAGGCTGGAGCAGAGGTGGAGACTAGAGATGCCACGATGGGGACAGCTGGGCACATAAACCAGACTGGAGCACAAAGGCAGAGATCTGGACTTGATCCGCAAGGCCAGAAGGGAAGAGCTGGCCAGATGAAGTGACAGGGGAGGAAGGAGAAAGAGGTCTGAGAGAGGACCTTGGTTAAAGACAAAGAGAAAGGGATATAGCTGGAAGAAATGGATAAAAAGGCCAGGCTGCTCTGGCCACATCCTGGTGGGAGACCATGGAGGGGTCCCTCATTCCCCAGTCTCTCGTTCCCCTGCTTTCTGCAAACCCCCACAGTCACCTGGCAAAGTGTGGTGCTCTCCTCTCCTACTGCTTCACCGAGTGCTCGATAACCCCTGCTGTCCTCTCGGGGAGAACGTTACATGGTTTTGTTTGATCCTGCTGCATCTACAGACACATAGATGTTAATAAGATGACATAGATGCTACTAAGATATAGACCATGAGGATGTTTTTAAGTTTGTTTTTACCAAAAGAAAGAAAGAAACCCAACATCATAGGTTATGAGACTGTTACAGAGGTTGAAAAGTCAAACTTGGAGCATGCCTGAATTACAGTCGTTTTGCAACCTTAGATTTGTTCCCCTGCGTATGGAAATAGTACTCCAGCTCTTTCATTACCTGGCTTCACTGTTTTCACATGTGTTTTGGCTTCTTTAGGCCCTGGATGGACACTGCCTTTCTAATGAGCAGCTATTCAGTATGTTATGTCACCCTTACCATTCAGTGTTTGATTTATCCACTGATCCTGTTTGAACTCTGCTATAGACACAATGACTCATTTCCTCATGCACTTTTTACATACTCTATGTTTTTGAACTTCACAGCTATTAATTGGTTTATAGTGATCTTGCAAATGGCAAAATGAGGGCAGAGAGGCATTAAAGTCAAAAACATGCACTGCTTTTAGAACCTTAGTTTAAGGTGTCTCAGCTCTGGCTTCTCAGAGTACATATGCTAATAGCACACTTATTTGCCATTCAAAATACACCACGTGCAGACTCCAAAACTGCAAGAAAGCTCAGCCTTCCTATAAATGGCAACCCACAAGGTAAGGAAAATGCCATTAATAACACGCTAAGAAACCTGGTACTTGCAGGAACCTCTGTGGTGTAGCCAGGAATAAAACCTACTTCTTGGAAGAGCATCCACAAAACTACCCTTGCCCTTCCCGCATCTGTCTGACTCAGTCTTCCATACACCTTCCAAGCTGTGGGAAATGAGGCAGAAGTCCTGAATATAGTAAGGGCCTAATCCCAGCAACTGCCTCCCTGCCAGAGCAGGTCCCGTCTCTATACTGAAGGAGCAGCAAGTCTGAAGGAACGAAGAGTAGGCTGCTGTGTACTTAAAGAATGTATAAAAAGCACGGGCAAGAGGAGGTGAAATTGAGATTGCACATGAAGTTTTCATTTGGGCACATCTAACCTCCAAATATTTGATTTCACGAGTTTTCATAATGTTCTTTACAGGGAAGAACTGGCTGTAAGTTTTGCTTAAGGGTTCAGTGAATGCTTGGACCATTGTAAGGGCATACACATGTCCACTGGGGCATGCTCTATGAACTCAAGGGGTCTGGACCCACTTACCCAGAGGAAAAGAATTTGCAGAGGCTAAAATCTTGAAAGAAAACAGTCTCCTTGCTCCTGCCCTGACAGCAGAGCTACATTCCCAGTTTCAGCCATGACTTATAAGACATTTCTCCCAGTTTAAGATTTGAACCTCCAGAGCTTTGGTGAAGGTCCCTCAGCCACGTACTGTTCCCAAAATCCTACACCCCTTTCAACATGGGGAGAAGAGGTTTTTCCCAGGTCTAGACTCCTATCTTGAGCCTGTTACTGCATCTCCCATGTGCTGGATCCTGCACCCAGAGGAGGCAACAGAGATTTGGGTTCAGCCCTCCAGCTCTCTGAGCGTGCCATGGTTGGCATTTCCTTCTCCCCGTGACTCCCTGCATTTTATTTTTCACCAGTGCTCTTGGGTTGGGGCTACACAGCCGGCCTTCAGAATGGGAAGGTGCAGCAGCCAGGAACACCACTCTCTGACCCGGAGTACCGCCAGTTCTTCAGGTCCCTCCGGGCCGCCCGCCGTGCCAGCACTGCCTGCCTCCTTCGTGAGCTGTATGGCTGTCAGAACCCCCTGGTCCGGAGACTGGACGAGTATGAAAACCATGGACTCATCCCTGAGGGTAAAGACAACCATGATTCCCAAAGGCAGGCAGATGGATGGGGGTCCTGCACAGCCAGCACTGGACCTGATTGCTGGAAGGGGAAGGAGACTCGTGAGCTGGTGGAGGAGAGGGGTGGGTAGTGATCCTGCAATGAGGAGAAGACATCTGCTCATGAGCATCCTCTCTCACACTCGACTGCATCCATGTGTGTCCCCACGGCCAGCCTCCTCTCACGCCGTGTGTCATGGAGACAACCAAGAAGCAGTGGAGTTTCTCACCAAGGTTCAGGGAGGCCTCCAGATGGCACAGGGGTTTTCATGGAGGGATGCCATTTGACAGCGAGATTATTACTGAGAGCTGGTGGGACCCCAGCACTGGAGTTTATCACTGAGTCTGTGTCTTTATTTGCCTCTTTCTAGGGCCCATATGCTCTGACCTGCCAGGAACTCCTTTCTTCCCTGACTTCTGCACCTTTGCTTTTTATCGCTGTACTAGGAAAAGGTACTTCATTAAGGTGAGTTATTTAGCCGCTTCCTGACAACCATGGTGTGCTCTGGGCAATGATCAGGAAAAAGGGAGTCTTGAAAATAAGGAAGTGGGAAAACAGGAGGCTAAAAGAGAGGGAAGATAGAAGAGAGCCACGGGCAGCCCACCTTCCAGGGGCACTCACACCCAGCTGACTAGCTGACAGATGGCACTTGCAGCCACTTGCCAAAAAGGAGACTTTGGGGAGGGTATTCTTGAAGAAAATGAACCTCTGAGGACCACCTCAGCCCTTACCACCAGCTCTCACTCACAAGCAAGATGAGACAATCTAGGCTGCTGCAGGAGAAAGGGTGATTCATGGGAAGGAAAGTAAAGAGAAAGAGAGCTGGGAGTCACAAGAAGAGACTTATGGGGAGACTCAATAAGGAAAGGAGATGAAGGGTTTCCTTCCTGTCTTGGGCTCATCTTTGTAGGGAATGGGAAAGACAGGATTGTGCATTGAGTGCTAACCCCACAGCACAGGTGGGTGGCTAGATGCCTGGTCCCCAGGCCCACCACCTCCACTGAGGTGTGTCTTCTCCTCCACAGAGGACTGCATGCCCAGGAGACATCAAAGCTGAGCTGGGCAGCACATGGGCCTTCAATGGCATGACCATGAGCAATCATGCCATGTTGTCCGGCATCTTCAGTCGCCAGCCCCTATTTCCCATACCTCCCACAACTGCCCAGCCAGCCCACTCCATCCCTGACATGGAAGTAGCTATGATCCCCACCTCCTTACCGGAGGGCACACCATGGTCGAGGCAAATGCAACTAAATCCTTCTGACCCACGTGCCACAAAGGTGATGGCCAGTCAGCTGCCCACCACTGACTTCCAAGACCTCCTCCTGAGGCTACAGGATACTCACGTGCAGAGTTCAGTGCAGACACTTCAGCAGTTGTTGACCATGGGGAAGGCAGCGGGGGAGGAAGAGTTGCATGCTGCCGCCCAGAAGCTGCTGGTGGACCTGAACAATGCAAGTGTGTCTGGGGGGGCAACCCGCACTGGTACAAGGCAGAGAAGAGAGAAGTGGGTAGCAAAGGAAGATCAGCCATTGTGGCTCTTCTATGTGGTGTCGAGGGGGGACATGTGGGAAGACGGAAACAAGAGGAGTCCTCCTTCCTACGCCTGAGGCATCGTCAAGGTCAACAGTGCTTCCCCAGGCCAACAGTGTGGGAACCAAAGCGAAAAGCCATCTTTTCTGAGTGCATGGGAAACCCCAGGCATGTGAAATGGTATTGCTCAGGATTCAAGGAGATAGATGTTACCCTCTCGGCAACAGCTGTATTGAAGAGATACCGTCCTCTGCCACACAAACTGTTCGCCCGCTGTTGTTTGATTTGGGAGATGCCTATTCCTGAGCAAGGCAAGATGGAAAAATAACTCATTTTTCCTGCTTGGGGTTGTACCACCACCAGTAGCTCTCTGTCCTGGGCAGAGAGATGGGGTTTGTTGTGTTAATGAACGTCATGGGAGAACACTAGCCTTTCTTCATCAAGCATCGGTGTTTCTTCTCAGAAGCATTAAGGGAAGAATCTTCTTTGGAAGTATGTGTGTGAATACACACACAGTTATACATGAGGGGTGCTCTCTAAATGCAGGAAGGCCTTACCCTGCAAGGGGCCTGCTGGGCTAGCATTCTTCTTGTATCCGCGTTTGCACGTGGTTGTCACCTACTTCTGAAATAGATGCTATGAAACACACAGGATAAATACTCGTATTAAGAAGCTCCTCTTGTCTCTCTCAGAAAATCAGAGAGTCTGACTTATGGGAACTCTGGCTGAGGTGCTGTTCCTTTTGTAGACACTGGCCATACCCTAATTAAAACCACGTGAAGCCAGCTGGAGCCAGCACTTGCTGCTAAAAGCAGAGTGGAAACTCTGCAGGAACCAGCTCCGGTTTTCTGAGTCTCCACCAAGAATGAGTTCAGAGCTACCTCAAATCTACTCTAAACTCCAGTGGTTGGTTCCGGCCTTCAAGAGACCCCGCCACTGAAGTGAGAATCCCCTACTCACCCTTCCTCCCACAGGCCTTCTTGTAATGAACTCCACCAAGGCCTATGAGGAGAAAGGGGCGAAAGGCAGCTCTCCCTGGGGACGCGCCACACCAAGCACATCCCCATGGAGAGGGTGAGGGACGTCTGCATTCCCTTTACTCTGCCTAAGCGACACAAACACAGCTGGGTGAAATACGGGCTCTGCCTCTATCCGTTGAAGGAAGCCCTTGGAAGAAGAGCTCCTGAGAAGAAGATCTCAAAATCACAGGTCGTCCATTTGCCCTGGTGAGCGTAACCTTTCCCGAGGCTGAAGGTGGGTCACAGGCGGGAAATGTGCAAGCCCTTCAACGAGAACACTCGCTCGCTGCCATGGAGGGCTGCCCAGCACGTGGTCCTTGCCGGGCGGGATGGATCCCTAGCGAAACGCAGGCTGCCCTGGCCTCACGCCGGCCCACCAGCTCCTTCTCTTCCCCCCAGAAAGAGCCCACGGCCGCCGGACCCCCGCCCGAGGCACCAGGGCGTCGCGTCCCCTCCGGCTGCCAGCACGACGGCCGGGGTTGGGGCCGCCGCCACCCCGGGGCGCTGCGGCTCGGTACACGCGTGGGGCGGCCGGGCGTGGCCTCAGGGGCGCGAACGCCAGTGATCCCCTAACCAGGCGGTCCCGGCCGGGCCCTCCGCCACGCAACCGGCCCCTGGCCGCCGGGCCGCGGCCGCCCCTCGCCTGCCCTCCCCGCCAGGACGGCGGCGGCGGCC
>VZSF01006179.1:184470-404459 GCA_013398295.1 Chionis minor | reverse complement strand
GGGGGGGGCCGGGAAGGAGGCGTCCTCTCGCCACGATGCCGGGGCAGCGGAGACCCACCGGCGGGGAGCGGGGGCTGCGGGGTCGCTGTCAGCCCCGGTGGCCCGCGAAGGGGGACGGCTCGGGGCGGGCGTGGGTTTGCGTCCTGCTGGGTGGAAGGGACGCGCCAGCGCGCAGAGGGCTGTCAGCTCCCCTGCTGGAAGGGCGCCGGGCACCTCGCATCCCTGTTCCCGACACAGGGCACTCCACAAGAAGTCGCGAGTCCCAGGGAACCGCGGCCCTTGGATTTTCCTCCTTGTCCGTTTTTCCCACGCTGGCTGCGTTTCACCACGCCTTGCAGGGCAGGGAAGCACCGACGCTAGAGCTGAAGAGCCCAGAGATGCTTTCTGTCACAAACTCCCGGTGACAGGAGGGTATTTTGCTCCGTGGGGACACTTTCCGTCAGGTGAGCGGCAGCTTCGCCCCGCTACTGTGCCTAAAGGTTTTCTGAGATGCTGGTCACCACGGCATCTTTTGCTGTTCGGGTACAGCACCCCACATCCCAGGGCATATCCGCATACAGTTTGTGCCACTGGAAAGGATCCATCCCACACCAGGCAAAATTGACGTGTTACCGTACATCCTGCAAGTGCTGTTGACGCACAGGCCTTTAGCCAGGTGTTTTTTCCCCAGGGGAATGCGGGAATGGCTGTTCCCTTTGAATGAGGTGCAGCAGGAAGGGGCTGAGGTACGCAGCAATGAGTTTCTAGCAACGACTGAAACATTTTCCATGGGGTTTTGGGAAGAATGGTGGGAAAGTGTTTACCAAGCCCTCCACATATGCAGCTGAAGAAAAAGTATAATTTTTTGGGGGGCAACTGACTTCTCAGTGGCTCACAGATAATTCGCCAACTCCTGCAGAAGTCTCCTGATCTTGGGAGATAGAAAAGCACTAATCATGCAAGCAGAGAACAGCGACATACCCCATAGGTGATTTCAATAAAATTAAATTTATGATTCAGGAACTTGGTAAATACTGCGCCATTTCCTTATTTCTAATTGCCTTCAGCAACGTTTAAGAGGATTCTCATCCCCCACCTTACCAGCAAGAGCCCAACAGTCTTCCCTTCCAACCCCTGGACAGCAACTTTTCCAAAGGCATAGAGAGCGGGGTTATTCCTAAATACAAAGTCTGGCCTGAGCAATGCGGTTGCTGACTTCAAAGGTATTGGATAGACACGGAGCTTGAGCAAATCTAGACTTTGCAGCCTTCCCTTTGCAGAGGGAAGGACTTTGCACAGATCACACATTCTTTCTCGTGAGCCCTGCCCCAGCTCCCTCCACCTTTCTTTTGAAGAAGATACTCTCCCTTGCAGGGTAGGCAAGTAAAATTAATACTACTGGTAGCAAAAACCAAAACAATTGTGCGAAAAGTCCAGCTACCAGAGCACAGGTCCAAATAGTGAGAGTAAAGGAGGGAAGGGGAGGCATTTCTGATGGACGGGCAGAGCGAGATCAACTCCGCTTTTTATTGTAGAGAGTGCTGTGAAAGGCCAGGTGCAGCACAGCTCTGATAACGAACTTGAAGGGACATGGGAAAAATCTGTCTCAACAACAGTTTGTATCAAAAGCAAATTATGAAAGAGTTGAATTATCGGTTATTACTTTGCACTAATCAGTACTCCATAGTAAGAGCACTGGTATTATCAGAGTTTGCCATGTGATTTATGAGCCTAAGCCCAGTTGTCACCTATGGCGTCTGCTGCAATCTTCTGTCTATGGTTTTGCCGTTCACTGGCATGTTGTTTTCTGCCTCCTGAGAGCACACCTCAGTGAGTATCCTGTACCTGACTGGCTTGCATTTTAAGTAGAAGTGTCAGCTGAATTTTTCAAAGTACTACCAGGGCATTAGCTAAATATCCTTGACTAGTTTAAACACTGCTCAGAAAGCCTCCGTTTTTAAACTCAAAATGGGGACCTGATGGTCCTACCTCTAACTGTTCACTTGTTGCCCCAAGTGTGCACTGTAAACCTGGCTTCGTACTAAATCAGTTCCACGATTCTTTTGGCAGCTGTATCTTCAGCAGGCCACTGTAGCGGGACCCTTCCACAGACATTATCCGTATGAAATGGACAACACTGCGGGCATACATGAAAGCAGAAACTGTGAAAATACGAGTCATCCCACTCACCAGCCCCATGAAATCCCAACTCTTTCCCCACAGGTGCTGCTGTCTACAGATGAACGTTAAGACCCACTGGACTCCCTCCACGATAAAGAAATTTCGCCACCTGTTTGGGCAGAGGATGCCTCTGCATCTTTTTAACACCGTGTCCGACAGCAGTCCCACTGGGTGCACATAACCGCAGGTCCCACCGGAGCGCAGCCCAACAAAGGAGGCTTCATGACATCTTTATCAGCCTTTTGCTGTTCCGTCCCCTGCACAGGTAATAGCTGGTTGCACCAGGCAGACATTTTTCTTCCCAGCTACCGTTGTGCTTTCTCCACGTGCCATTTTATGGAACATTAAGCATTAATTATCTCTGCTTTCTCTAACTCCTGTGTTGTGAGACACCTGTGGCCAAAAAAAGTAGAGTTCGCCATAACACAACAGAAAATGGGTTTTCTGTGCCACATTACCTCTCATTCCCGCTACCTTTATCACAAATCAAGTCTTACAATATTTCCTCTGAAACTGAGGGCAAGGGCTGTTAATTCCAGATAAAGGTGTATCATACATCAGCCTTCACTGATTTTCTGTCTGCCTCAAGGTTAATAGCAACAGTGACTGTATTACACTATATAGTAATGAAAAAAAAAGGAAACATTGCACATTCCAATTTAAATCTAAAGGAAACTGGAATCAATGAAAAAGGTTAACAAGCCTTACTTTGCTTTTTTTGACTGACAAACATTTCCAAATCCGTCTCCCCAGATTGCATTTCACAGTCTCGCCATACAAGTCCTCACCTTCATTTTCTTTTCCTTTTTAATCTCATTAGTAATAGGGTCACAATTTTCTAGCTTCATTGATGGTTACGATCTCTGGCAGTCTCACAGATCTTAAGAACATATTCCTTCAGTTAAGGACTCAAGTACTTAAAAAAAATGTTCTTTGTTAATTAAGAGGTGAAAAAGCCAGCCCACTATGTATTAGACAGGAATACCTAAATAACTCCGAAAACTCAAACATGAAACCAGAATCAACAATTCCCAATTCAGTGAGTCCAATTTAATTTTCTTTTTTCTTTGCCAATATTCTGAAACAACCGATTAAGTTTTTCAAAGCTCACTAAAGTTGAGTCAATTATTCCAGCTCCCTCTGAAATAAACAGTTTTGTGGCTAAAGTTGGCTACAGTTGGCTGGAAATGTTAACTACTTGTTTGCCCATTAGGCACAACCTTTCAAAGCAAACAAAATCTGACTTTGTAATTACAGGCATGTTGCCTGAGAGACTTTCAGAAAACCAAGAGATAACGTGGAAGAAACAGCAAGGACCTGGTTTCTTTGCAGGTAACTTTCAAAGAAAACAAAGCATTGAAACATTCTGAAATAGTAAAGAGCCTCCCAAAGACCTTCCTCTGCTCCCAGAGCAATGCTTTGAGGACTGGGAGAAAATCAGGTTTATTTTTCCATAACTGTGAAATAAACAAGCTTGTTTTTCCTAACTTCCGTTTGCGTAGCTGAGGAGTCTCATTACTTTCGCAAGTAATAGAAAAGTAAATCTCTGACTTGTCTATGAGGCATTCATATTCTGCCACTCGGTGACCACGGACCCCTTATTAGACAGGTGTCAGCAGCCAGCTAAGGCAGCAGTTCCTCCTAGCAATCGCCAGCATGCATGGCTCCGAAGTCATACGAGTGGGAGAAAATGCTGCTGAAAGGCAACCTGCCGACGCGAAAGCAGTAAGCCCAAAGACCTGTGATTTATATTCACGTGTAACTGTAACCTGCAAAATATTTTTTGTCTTCTTCCATTTTAAGATAAGGATGAAAAGGCATGAGGCCAAGTCTCAAACGCAAAGGTCCACTTGGTCAAACGTGTTGTCTCCAGCAAGCGGTCAGTAGGCTGTTTGTAGGAGGAATACGAAACACAAAGGTACAAAGTCTCCTAAAGGTGTTGCAGAAGAACATTAGCTGCAAGAGAGCAGTAGGGAAGAGGGGAAAAAAATTCTTTCTTTTGGAGTATTCACATCTGTGAGGTGCAGCTGTCCTAAAAAAGCTCTTACAATAACTGAGAAGCAGGCAGGACAGAGTTCCTGAGGCCCCACATGGAGGTCCAATGTGCACCTTCGGTATTGCAACATAACTGCTCTGCAACTAAGGAAGAGAAGCCACAAGATGGGAGGGGCAGTTGGACACTCTACTGGAGTTCCACATCTAACATGGCGGAAAATCCATTTATCCTCATATTGCTCCGGTACAACACGGTGGCGAGGGAGTTCTTATCTCAGCACTATCAAACAAAGGTAGCCTTTGAGTGTATTTCCCTGAAACAGTCTGGTACAAATGGATGTAGCTTCTTTTCTCTATATAGTTTCTCCAAAGTGAAATAAGATCAGAGATGCTCCTGAAGTCCCACAGAGTCAATACACACTTGGCATTCAATTTTCTGACAATGAGAATCCCCATCAAATTCCTTCTGTCCCCCCCCATCCAGAAAGACTCACCCTTTCTCACCTGAACAGCACCACTAGATGAGCTGCTTTACTGGTACATGAAAACAGGTGCTATAAACAAAGCCACCAGTCAGTCACAGCCAAAGATGAGACAGCAAAATCAGTCTAAATTTAAATGTATTCCCACTGTTATGGTAAGCAGACTGTTTACTAAGACCTTTGTACCATAATGTCTTGCCACAGAATCCAAAACATTGGTCTTTTTATTTTACTGAGATGACACACTTGTGCTGTACGCAACCCAACCCAGCCTGCTCCTTACAGAGCTTGCCTACCCACCATGTCTGCTTGGTCTGGCACCCCCCAGCAGTGCCTCATCTTCACTGGAGATCTGGGTTGGTCCTTTGCTGTGCAGGTAGAGCTGGGAGTCCTGGAAGTGGGAACAGCCAGGAGGAGGGAAGGAAGGAGGAGCCAGGCAAGGTGAAATGGGTGATGGCCGTGGAGGTGGGGGGGTGGTTGGAGGTGGCTGAAGGGTTTGCTAGGCAACCACCATCCTCTTCTGGGCAGGGGAGATCAACGTGGTGTGGGCTTTCCTTACAACAGGCAGTAGGAGCTGCAGAGGGTAGCCAAAGATCCTAAACTGGTGGCTCCCAAAGGTCTGGGGCATTTGCTCATGAGTTCACATGAGCTCATGAGCATGGTGAAACTCCAGCTGGAGAAATAAGGCTTATAGTCGGCTGGCCTAGCATCTGCTGGAACAGACACTTGGGAGCAGTTGTCCTCCACTTGGTAGGGCAGGAGTTCCGGTGAGACAGTGCTTGTGCCAGACAAAGAACACACCACTGTGGCTAGAGATGCATTAGTGACATTAACAGGAGTGGAAAGATACAGGCATGCAAACACTTGCACAGTTACCTTTAGCTGCTCCTCAAACCCTTGAACCACAGCTTAGAATAAACAACAGCAACGAAAAGGAAAACAGACCAAGAGCATCCAACCACACAAGTTCAAAATGCTCTTTCAGTGGGGTTTGCATTCACTGGGAAGCAGACCTTAAGTAGGGTTCACGGTAGGGAAAGTTAATACAAGTGTGTAATACAGTAGGCAAGTATAGGTACCAGAATGGGCCTCTCTGTCCCATTTTCTCTCACTTCTGATCTTCTCAGGACACTTGTCACTGACCCTCTTAATAGTAGCATATATTACTCCTTCCTCTTCCTTTTTTTTTTCTTTTTTTTTTTCTTCTACTATGGTTCTTCTAAAGAATAAAAAATAAAATGGCTTTAGCTGCTCTAACACCATGCAAAATATCTTTCAGGACCCCCTACTGATCTCTGCTTGATTTCAGTAGAGTCTTTTCAGACACTGCTTCCCTAAGCTGCATCTCCATATTCTTCTTGTCCCCCCAAAGCCTGTCCTTCAGGCATTTGTAGTCTGAAGGAGAAAGAAGCAATCTCCTTGGCAGGCAGACCTCTGTGAGTCCACAAAGTCTTGCTTTTGTATGCAGGTGGTGTCTCCTTGCACTATAGTATCCTTGTTCCCCATGAAGAAGTATGGATCTTGCAAATCTTCAGCTGTATTTATAAGCGCCCAGATTAGTCCTCTCCTAGTAAGTCTGGTTCTCAACCAAGTCTTAAAATAAAGGGAGACTGACTGTATTCTAAAGGCACTCACTCAGGCTCAGCAGCAGCAGAGTCCTTTTTAGAACTGGTAGCTTTTTAAGGAAACCTCAAATATCTCAATTCCATTTTTCAGTAGACCTTTCAATACAGGGTATCTGTGACTAGATGTTACATGGTGGAATTTACCTCATCAGCCCTTGAAAATGGTTGAAAATCCTGTTCTTTGAACCACAGCTCATTACTCAGCCCCCTTCTGTGGTTGTCTGTCTGGCAAATGCAGATATGATGGGCATTATGAGATGCTCTAATGCTAGATTCTCTGTAGCACAGCCACAGGGAAATGCAAATAATGATCCGACACTGCAATGTCATCTCTATCAGAAAAGCAAAGTATAAATATATCTACACTTACTTCAAACCATGGCTGTAATGTATCCCAACCTATCAGCATGAGTTCTATTATTTTCTAAGTTGATATTTTGAAGAAATAGCTCATTTTTACAATTTTCTTTATCTCTGGGTTTTTATGAGGCTGCTACATGTACATATCTTATGCTTTCCATTTACATTTTTCTATACCCATATGAGCCTGCTGAATTCTCCAAAGAATATCAGATTTCAATGCACTTTGCACTGCTATTCTGTTACCTCTAAAGACCAGGCCATTCTTTACAGCAAACTCCAGTTTGAATTGGTAATGTGAGCTTGCTGTGTAATTCCCTGACTCCTTTACAGTGACAGCCCTAATGCCTTTTTATAATCTCTCATCTTTTACTGTGCCTCTGCAAATTTATTCCACATTTCTGAGAGCAAGCAATTCCCTTTTCTCATATTTATGTGCATTGTATTTCTGGGTTCCTTTATCTTGTATAAGTCATGTTTTCAAACCTAATATTGGCTTTCTGTTTTCAGCAGCTATAATAAACTAAATATATAACAAAGAGCATAAGACCAGGGCAAGTACATACATCTGTGTCCAACTTGCTTGGACCTGCTCTCACTGCACCTCTGAAAGAGGCAATGTCATCTTCTTTACAGCCCTTTTAAGTCTCTTTGCCCCCAGCACCAGCAGGAAATGAAGGTCGTTCAAAACTCCCTTCTCAGGCCCTCCATATGCATACACATTGGATAAAACCATAATTTTCCCTTTTCTGAAGGCTGAGATTCTTGTGTAAAATCACGGGATTTTAGACAGGGAGGACTGAAGGAAAACCTAAGCTCTCAGGTAGGCAGTATTCTCAGGTACCGCTTTTCCCAAACCTTTATCTCAAAAAAAAAAAAAAATTAGTCATTCTATATGGTGTTGTAGGTCTGATACATACTTTATTTACGCAATGGTAAATATTAATGTAATTATTTGAAATATAGATATTACTGCTGGGCGGAAGGTTAAATTTAGTGTCCTGGTTGTTATGAGGGATATCCTAAAAGCGCTTCCCATTGAGAATTCTGAGAATGATATTTAAGATTGCACATGATATTCTAAATCTGAACTCTTGCCACATTGAATGGTTGAACTAGCAGTTAAGCTCTCACTTTTAAAATATTTAATTACGTCTCATATATAGCTTGGTGTGACATTAATTATTTCACTGTCTTGGAACTAATCCGTAAGTCTAAGGAGTTCACAGGTATATTTGGTGATACAACTTCTATAAATTCCCAAGGACCAAGTGGAATGATTAATTTTATCTTCTCATTAACATGTTAGATATGCCTTACACGCAGCATCAAATCTGGGCTGAACAGAGAACTAGAAGTAGAAATGCCAAGAACACACCACTGAAAGTTCAAAGTCCACTGTATGGTTGTAAAAATGTAGTCAAAATTTGTACAGTAACTTGATGTCTGTGATACAGCCACTCATTGGGAATCCCTCTATAATTTCCAAAATGATATATTCAGTAAGTCCCATCTACGTAATTAAAATCACCACCACAGTTTCATGTTGCAGATATTGCAAATATACAGCCAGATTTTCCCTTTCCACACCAGCATCAAGTATGAAATCCATCCTTTTTCCTTCAGCTTTGTATGTCTGACGTAAATTCACACACAAATCCTGTTTGCACTCAGCTCCCAGAATGTGTCCCCACTGCTGCCTTTCTAGGGTGAACTTTGGTATAAATCCTTCTGATCATTACCAGTCCTGATCCAGAGTTTTTTGCCAAGCTATAGAGCGCATCTCTAGTCTTTCACAGCGGTTTCTAATCATAAACCACAAAAGAGTGACACATGGACCAAAGCAAAAAATACCATTGCAGGAGTGCAGCGTTCTGATTCTTATTGGTATACACCAGGGCATTCTCATTTTCTTTTCATGGTTATTCAATGGCCTATCTTCAGTGCTTTACTGCCTGCTGGGTAATGGCTCCTTTCTAATCAATTTTAGATTATTTTTCTGCATATTTACTTGTATCTCATGACTTCCTTTACAGTCCTTTGAAACCAAAATCAATTTCACTTTTGCCTCAAATAGCCATCCTGGCTGTGCAAGGATGGATTCTTGAAACCCATTCCTGGAATCCAAATTAGAGTTTGCAGCGTATTAATCCTGGTTTTAGACAGAGAAGCACAAGCACATTCAGCTCTTCTGAGATCCTGGCCAAGGCATACGGTAACCATCCACAATTTAGTTCACAGCAGCTACATCTGCACAGAGATCCTCAACACCTCTGGAGCTCAGCTTTATATTTCAAGCACCCTAAGTCTGCATTCCCACCCAACATAAGCCCATCCCCAGGTGGTCTTCCAGTGCCAACAGCAGCTCGGTACACAGCCGGCACGTGCAGTGCCATGCAGAGCACTGGTGCATAGCAGTATTTTACCGTGCCCAAAACACACCTCTTCCTCCCCTGCCTTTGCACTGCACTGAACAAGAGCTACATGCGGCTTTGTGGTGGCTGGCACTCGCTCTGCAGAAAGCAAGCAGGGAAAGAACAATGTCCTTTATTGCCACAGACCCTTCATTAAGGTCCCGATTCGCAGGCATCTCCCTGCTTGCTGACTGTCCTCTGTGCTCTACTACAACAATACGGCAGATGGGATCTCACCTTTGTCCTGTGACTGCATGGCATTGGTGGCAGCACCCACCCTACTGCCCCCTTCATCCTGAAAGTGATAGCAGTCGCCTACATTACAGCAAAAAAGAGCGGGTCCCGGGAGGGAGGAGAGGGCATCTGGCCTGTGGGGGAACAGAGTAAGAGAAGGTGGAGTGAATGCACACATAAACTGCTGGGTAGGAGAGGAATTTACTCAGAAAGGAGGGAGCAACGCCAAGCCTGCCATGCTCTGTTGCCTGATGCCCTATGGTGACACTGCAAAGCCATGCGCTTCCCCAGGAGATGTCTTCTACAAAAGGTCCCGAGCCCAACATCTCTCTCCACGACGTGCAATGTGAAGACAAGCCACACGTGAGAGGAGCAAAACAAAACACAGGCCACAGGGAAGGGGTTGGCACGGAGGCATGTGCATGCCCACAGTGCTGCCCGTGCCTTCTGGAGGAGCTGGTGTGTGCTATTGCGTGTCTGGGTCTATTGCTGAAAGCCAGGGAAGGGTGGGCTGTTGTAGAGCGATTCCTGCCTGTGTTAGGGCATCAGCCGCCTCACGCTCCCTTGCCCCTCTCTGCAGTGCCTGTATCCATCCAGCTGAGATGCTTCACAGCATGAGGACACTCAGGCCAGGTGGAAAGCTGAGCCAGGAGGAGCTGTTTTGCAGCAGCCAGTGACAGCTGGGGAGACTCTGGGGGTACAGTAAAGCGCTGCAGAGCACATGTAGACCTTGGGAGCCCTCAGGGAGTCACTGCTCACAGACACCAAAAGGGAAGAGGGTGTAGTTTGGAAACACCTGCAGAAGTGAGGGAGTTTGAGGAACTGTAAGTGACGTCTTCTCTTTGAGCAAAGGGCTACCGTGACAGCTCACAGACCATAATGGTGGGGAAAAGCAGGCCAAGAGGCAGCAGTAAGGAAATATACCTGCCACAAGAGCATATGTGATATTTTCACAGGAGCTCTGAAATTTAGTGCTGTTATCCTTTCTTCCCTCATGAATCTGTGAGGGGGAGAAGGGACCATAACACACCCACCTGCAGCAGTGCCTCCTGCACGTGCAACCATCACTGCGGTGCAGAGCGGCTCCTCTTGTTTTTCACTGCCAGCGCCTGTTCCTCCTCCTGGAAGTACCATGAGAGGAAAGATTGTGGGGGCTCCTTGCTCCCGCAAAGTGGGCAGGTTTTTTGTGTCCACAAGAAAAGTCAGATTTATCCCCAAAAACCCCCAACAGCAACATTATTAAAGACTAATTCACACCCAAGGCAGCACTTCCCAAACATAATCTGTCTCAACTCTTATCACTTATATTTAATGGTGCTCCCAGTACAAGGTAGTAGATATACACTAATGCAGTTTCTAACGTACCTATGGCCTCTCAGTGGCAGGGCATGGTGGTGTATGACATCTGAGTAAGTTGCATTCCCATATAAGAGCAGTGCTTTTTCGGAGGGTGCCAGTCTTCAGGTGAAGCCGGAGAGAAACCTAAAAACCTGGGTTGTAGATCCTAACAATTAGGAACTCCTGGGTGTCTCAGTGCTGGAGTTCCTTCCAAATGAAAGCCACTTTCTTCTCTGCAGTAGGGAAGTTAAAAGAAATAACCAGCTGGTGCAGGAAAACAACACTGTTGTAATGAAAGATGAAAGAGAGCGTCTAGACACCAAAGCCAATGCAGAGAGAAATAAGGCAGATTTCAGACAAAGGATACAGAAAAAGAGACAAAGGGAAGGAAGCCAAATCTTCAGAGGTCTGAAAAAGTTAGTAGCAGAAATATTTTTTATGTGTATGCAGGTAAATCCTGGTTTTTTCCTCCCTCAGCAATTTAATGTAATAAATTAGGGGAAATGACTGATGACGTTTAAAAGTGCAGATATTTAATATCCCCAGTTCTTTTTCCTGGCGAGGCATAAAGCTGTCTGCATCCCGAAACAATGAAGAGGCAAACTGGTGTAAAGGTGAGGAAAGATTTAATGCTGACTTTCCATCTAAGCGCGTTACCTACCACCAGGCCAGGCTGACAGCCCGTAAAACCTGAGAGCTCCTTTTGGGACTCTGATTTCTCCCATTTGGGTGAGAGCGCAGAAGCAGCTCAAAAGTGTCCTTAGAGGCTGCAGTCCGTTAGTATGGGTGGGCGATGACTCTACAAGAATACCGGGGGTGCGTGGGCATCCCTGAAACTTACCCTGAGAGCAGCCAGTCTTAAGGAAAATCCCTCTCACCCATTCGAAACCAGGGGCAATGTGAGTCCCCAGCTGGCTGAGCTGATGTCTCCATGGGATGGTGTTTCCCAGACCTTTTAAATGCACCTCTCCACTCTTCCTTTGTCTTTGTGTGATCTCCTTAGGTGTTCACATCATGGCTAGGCTTTCAATATCAGATTCCATGTAGTTTGAATAAGTCCCTTAACATGACTAAATCAGGATTATTTCATTTTATTACTTAAGTTTTGTAGATTTTTTTTTTTTTTTGTAATGAAAGTTTAAAAATAATCTGTGGGAAGAGTGCGTTGCAGAAGAGAAAAGCACAAGGAAAAACTCTATTCTTAGAAGTATGATGCAGTAATAAATTTGTGTGTATAAAACTGGAGAGATATCTCTCTAAGGGGTTGTTCTGTGCTTGTTTAGACAATATCTTTTGAGGCAGCCAGCAGGTTTTCATTAAAAAAGAAGTATGAAGTGAAGAGATAAGCCCAGGTTAGTAGTGCTCAGGTGGGTGCCTGTTTGTTTAAGCATCTTTTCATGTTATAGCTCCTTGGAGAGGAAGAGGGGTCATATTTAAGAATAAGAACAACTGTTTGAGTGTAGTGCCCAGTAGGAAAAAAAATCCCATAGAAAAGCTTTAAATCTGACTTCTCTGTAGGAGTTCTTTTTTGAACGGTTGGATCTCATCTTATACTAGGAAAGGAGAAAGAAAATAGAAAAGAACAAAAAAAAAAAAGAAAAAGGGAAAAAAAAGGAAGAAAAAGAAACTTAGAAATTGGAGAAGGAAATTTATTTTAAATAGGAAAACAACAAAAAAAGGAGGCAGAAAATCTGTAAGAGGAGAAAAGGAGGATCTGCTTCCCAGGATGAGGAGGCAGGTGGCCAATATCTTTATGAGGCCACTCCATCACAATCAAATGTCTTGGAGATAGAAGAGGTTCCTGGTCACTGGAAAAAGACAAGTGCCACACTCATCTTCAAGAAGGGCAGGAAGGATGATCTAGGGACAGACAGCTCAGTCAGCCAACCTCTGTCCCTGGGAAGGCTGCAAACCACGACAGTGGCCAACAGGCTCCTGGGCTGCATTAGGAAGAACCTTGCCAGCAGACATGATCCATCCACTCTGTGCAATACCTGTGAGACCACACTCGCATAGTGTGTCCAGTTTTGGTCTCCCCATTGCAAGAAAAACATAGCCATACCTAGCAAGTCCAATGCACGGCTACCAAGATGGTCAGAGGGCTAGAGCACCTGTGGCATGAAGAGAGGCTGAGTGAGCCATGTCTGTGCAGCCTGGAGAAGAGAGCGCTCGGGGATGACCTTGGTGCTGGCTGCAACTACCTGGTCAGAGGATACAGAGAAGCCAGTGCCAGACAAGTGTCAGAGGCGCGTGGTGACAGGATGAAAGCCAATGGACAAAGTCATGACATGGGAAGTTCTGCTTAGATGCAAGGAAGAAAAATACCACCATGAGGGTGGTCAGATCCTGGAGCAGGCTGCCCAGAGATGTTGGAGACTCTCCATCCTCACAGAAATTCAAGAAGCAGTTTGACAGCCTCATCTAGTTGGCCCTGCCCTTCTAGTTGGTAGGTCAAGAGAGACATTTCAAAATGGAAGTGGCAGATGACAGGAAGATGAGGCAGAAAAAAGGCAAGTATAAAATGAAGGAACAATAGAATATAGAAAAGGAGAAAACAGACAGAAAAAAGAAACACACACACACACAAACCTGGTGGAAAATGACAGGAGGTAGCAGATACCCAAAAATGGACATAGTGACATTTCAGAGCAAGTAAACAGGAGGAAAAGTTCCCTGGAAATGACTGACAGCAAGTGAAGGGTCTCTGTTACCCTGCAGACCTTCATCAAAGGAAAATGAGGGCAGGAAAAGCAACCTAAAGCAAAACTTAGATTTGCAGAAGCCAGAATGTAGATCAGGACAAATAGAAAATAAAAGTAAATTATCTGGTCCTCTTCCATTCTTCTGGAAACTAGCAACTTGTGTCAGCTGAAGCAGCGCCCCAAAGGCAAATGCAAACACCAAGCACCTCTGTGAGAGCAGCACTAATGAAGCTGAGTTTCCCATTCCTTTCTCTTCCCATATGTTCCTTCTAACCCCTTCATACCTCCTAACGTCCCTCACAACACCCTTTGCTCCCTCCTCTTTCCTGCTATTCTTGTAGCCTTTCCTTCCTTCCTCATTGGGGTAGGAACCATGTCTGCTGGGGGTGGTTTGAGACTTAAACTCGCTTAGTATTGAAAGCACTTCCTTCTCTCTGAGAAATTCTCATTTAGGCAGGGTCTGGTGGACCATGTTTTATGCAGGACTTCACACCATTTCCCAGCAAAGCCGTGCAGCCCCTCACAGCACCTGGTGCACAACCAAACCACCCCATCTGTTTTGCAGGTCACGCTTGTCCCCATTAACATCCCCCCTACCAGAATCCCGTTATACAGATGCCGTCCAGTACCTGGCACTCTTCTCTTGTACCTTAAAGATAACAATCTTCAAAAGGTCTCAGCTCTTGTTTTCTTAGGAGGACCCAGGCTTACATTCCTGTGCCTGGCAGATTTTTGGCCTCCGAGAGAGGCCATACATTGGCCCTCATGCCCCCAAGTGTATTGTGTGCAGTCCAGTGTTGTTCTTGCCCAGTTGAGAAGAGTTCTGGATAACTAGAGAGTAAACTACTACTGTAAAATATTGGGCCGCCACACATGGTTAATAAATAATGGTTTATAGGGTGATTTTTACTGTATATTTGAAAAGCACCATATATTTATAATAGCAATGGTTCTGAGAAAGGTTAAATGTGTCACTGCTAAAGAAAACATATTACAAACCTGATATTGCTGGAAGGGCAAGTGCTCTTTTCCAAGAAACCAAAAACGAACTAAGGTCTTGAAAAATGACAGGCAGGAGCAGAACTCTCACAGTTTTGTCCCTAGGTGGCACAAATAAATTTGAAGAAAAATGGAATTACCGTTTCAGATGCACGACGGCAGGTGGGGTTGGCTAGTTCTGAACAATCACAGCAGTGGTAGCAGCTCTATTTAAATATGCCTAAGCTGAACTCTGCAGCTAAATGACAAAATGGAAGACTGAGTTGCCACTACTTAGGCCCCTTTTTTGCACGTCTCAGAATTGTGGTTCCATTAGCATTAAAAATAATTGTAGATGAGTCTTCAAACAAAATGCTCAAACACCTCATTCATGACTTTGCTACTGATAATGAAGCTGATGCTGTAAAGCAATTTAACAGCACTTTAAAATCTAGGATGCAGAAGTATTTTACAACCCACAATACTTCTTACTGCATGGATGTGTTATCAGTGTTTACGTACCAGAGCTAACTGCAGCTCTCAAAGAAATGTATAGAGCAGTCTTGAGGGTGTGACTACCTCATACTCCCGGAAGGCTTGGGAAACTATTTATGGGAAGCTGTTAGGGGNAAGAAAAAGAAAAAAAAAAGAGGTGCTTTGTCTTTTTAAGAAAAGGGACCAACTGAAAGCATCTAAATCCAAAGGAACAATCAAGTAGGTTTATGGATGGTTGTTCACTGATGGCATTTTCACCGTGACTGAAAGCATTCTCGTCACAGAGAAACACTTACCAAGCAACAGGCTGCAAAGGTGGGTGATTCGTGGTTATTTTTACCCTGAAGAGGTACAAAGCACTCATGCCAAACAGCATGTTTGCTGGACTGAAAGAGTTGGACCTCTAGAAACAGAAAGGGGAGAAAGCAGTGATTATTGCTGAGTTGATTGGAATGGCTTCCTAAGTCCCACACATGGGAGGGTATTTCCCACCTCTGCAACACTTGGATGCGATGCTTTCCAGAACAAACATGTAACAGGGAGGTTTCCATCACTCTTCCCAGCAAAGTCAGCATCTGGGTATTCCAACAAAATGCCAAATCTCTCTTTCCAGTACAGTTAGTTACACCCTTGGATCTCTTGGGAAGCAAGTGTAACGGAAACACATCAGCCCTATGACTGGAAAACATAGTTTTTCAAAATCTCTTATATGAGTAAGAAGTAGTCATGGCTTTTGTTTAGTCCTCCAGGAATTACTTCTCCTAGGTTCAGCATGGCAGTCCATAATTTCTAAGCTCATCATCTGATGGATGATGCACTTGGAGAGAAACTAACCTGAAAGCTTTGGATAGCACTTGGGCATTTTTCATCATGTGTCATCCAATGGACACCACTGCCTCGCAAAATCCTTTATATTCCTTTTTCTGCAAATGTTTCCAAAGGATTCAACGTTCTGAAGCCATAAACAGGCACTGCAGAATACCAGTGTTTGAGGGGCTGTCTGCATTGCTGTTGTGTTGCATCCTTATCCGGCTCAAAAAAGCCAACAAATTTGTTACCCCTTCTTATGACTATCTACATTATATTCCTGTGAATAAACATCTACTGGCACCACTTCACTGCAATAATTTCAGATCAGAACTGAGATATTTAATTTTTATCTTGGCAAGGTGATGCTTGAACTGTACCCCCAAAAACCTCTGCAAAAACACCTCAGACAAACAACAATTGACATGGTGAAAATTATGGTGATCCTAAGCAATTTTGTAGCCTGGGTGTATCCTCAGTATGTAAGAGTTTCTATGACATATGGAAGCAGGGCTATTGTCCTTTGAAAAACTGCAGTTTGGGGAGCAGGAGAGGTAGAGACTACTAACTGCTATATTAAAATGGCCATATAAAATACTGCCAAAGGTAGCGTAGGTTACATCTCCAAAACTGTTTTCAATAGCGGGGTGAACCTGCTATGCAGAGGATTTTAAGAAGTCTTATAAGAAATGCATCTTACCACAGTACACAGGATACTTCTAAGTCTCTCACAAGAAAAGCTGTGAAACATCTAGTCTGCTGTAGATGAAAAGCTTGGAAGAAGCTGGGAAGAAAGAGGAAGAGCTCTCCTGAGGGTGAAAGAGATGGTTAAAGATGGCTTTTCTCACTGTCGGTCTAAAGTGTGTACTAAATCTAAAGCAGATCTGTTCCAAATAACTCCCACACAGACCACGAGAGAGGAAAAAAACCTATTCATTGAGGTGCCAGCAATCAAAAAGACAGCAAAATTTAACTTTAGTCCAGTATACCTCCCATTATTTCACCAGCTGTTTTAAGAGAATAACTTTTATTACTCATGCTTTTTATGAGAGTCTTTTTCTTTAGCATCCTTGTCAAAAGCATATTTTCTTTTAAGATGCTGAAGGCTGTTTTTGAAATGTCTGCTACTAAATTGTCTAGGGCAGAACAGAATATAACTTTCTTCTGTCAGGGGGGGTGAGCAGCCCCCTTTAAGAGGGTCATATTTCTCTTAATGCAGCTGGACAGGCTTTCTTTCAGCAGGAGTAGAGCTTTAAAAGTCTTTGTTGCTATATCATCTCATTTTATACTCAGAGACTGCTTTTCAGAGGATATAAACCAGTAGGTAATGTAGAAGATAAAGTCTGAAACTCCAGGGCATAAAAGCATTTAACACCAATACTGGATATTTGCAAGGTTTGCAGTAAGCATCCTAAAAGCTTCTGGAAGGAACAGGAATGACACAGGTTGGATTCCCATGAACAGTGACCCTTCTAGTCCAAAAAATGTTGTATCAAGGGAACAGGTATGGACACAGCTTGCAGAAATGGACACTAGCAAAGGCTGCGATGTGTTTCCAAGCAATGTTATCAATGTGTTGCATAGTAATATCTCAAGATCTGAGGAAAACGTCCAGTGAAAGAGTTCACCAGAATCTCCCACGCCAGCTGGGTTGGAAGCTTTATCCTTTGGCTAAATTTCCCTCCCAGATGGAAAGCAATGGGGCTGTTTGTCACTCAGCAGGCTCCATCTCTGTTCTGCAGCTCCATAAATGCACCTCATCTCACATATGGAAACCAACAGCAAACACATTTTCTTTTCCTTGATCTGTGCAATATATGGGACAACACACAGCTTCTAAGATGTGTTTTCTTCTTTTTCCCCTCCAGCTAGAGGCCAGTCCCAAGCAGCAGACCCCAGGGATGATAGTGGGACCAATACTGTTTAGCATATTTATTAATGGCCTGGACAAGGAGGCAGACTGCACCCTCAGATTACCCAAAATCAAGAGGAGTGGTTGTTATGCCAAAGGGTCATACTGCCATCCAGAGGGACCTCGGCAAGCTGGAGAAATGGCCTGACAGGAACCTCGTGAAGTTCAATAAGGAGAAGTTCAAAGTCCTGCATCTGGGAAGGATCAGCCCCGTGCATCAATATGGCGTGGAGAAGGACAGGCTCACTGGGAGCTTATCCATTTGTATAAATACCTGATAGGAGGGACTAAAGAAGACAGAGCCAGGTACTTTGCAGTGGTGCCCAGTGGAAGGNTACTGTTTAGCATATTTATTAATGGCCTGGACAAGGAGGCAGACTGCACCCTCAGATTACCCAAAATCAAGAGGAGTGGTTGTTATGCCAAAGGGTCATACTGCCATCCAGAGGGACCTCGGCAAGCTGGAGAAATGGCCTGACAGGAACCTCGTGAAGTTCAATAAGGAGAAGTTCAAAGTCCTGCATCTGGGAAGGATCAGCCCCGTGCATCAATATGGCGTGGAGAAGGACAGGCTCACTGGGAGCTTATCCATTTGTATAAATACCTGATAGGAGGGACTAAAGAAGACAGAGCCAGGTACTTTGCAGTGGTGCCCAGTGGAAGGTTGAGAAGCAATGGGCACAAACTGAAATACAGAATTAAACATAAGAATAAGCTTTTTTACCTTGAGGGTGGTCAAGACACCAGAACAGGCTGCCCAGAAGAGTTGTGCAGTCTCCATCCTTGGAGATATTCAAAACCTGACTAAACACAGCCCTTGACAACCTGCTGTGGGTGATCCTCTTCTGAGCAGGGGTTGGACTGGAGACCTCCAGTCACACCTCACTCCTTCACACCTCAGAGATTCTCCAGTTCTGGGGTGATAATAGTCTGTTTGGCCCCAGGCAGCCAGATTCACCAGGCTCGCTCTCAGGGCATTTTCTGTCTAGGGCATTAATGGACAGTTGGCCTTTTTAGAGCATTCCTGTGACAGATGCCAGCTCAGGGCTGAAAACAAGGTTAGTCCTAGAACAGCAAGAAAACCTTGGGTAGGTCTTTGATGCACCTATTTTTACTCATCTTAATTCTACCTTCAAGATAAGTCAGAGCTGGAAGTTTTGCTGAATTCTAGATTAGGATGTTTCTGAAGCCCAAAAGAAAACTCTAAATGCTTTATGATTTTAGTCTATTGGCCAGTAGAGGGAGGAAAGAGAGAGAAAATGGAAAAAGTCATTCTTGATTCTCTGAGGCTGAACAGCAATTTTCTTTCATATTGGGACCAGAACTTCACAGCCTTGGGGCCAAACTTGCTCTGTCAGAGCTGATGTAATGGATAAAACTGCATGAGGGGTAGTTATTCTTTTAGATACTGTAACCACACTGAATATCCTCCTATATGGCTAATATCAAGGACTGAATCCAGTGGTAATCTGTCCTGACAGCTGAAACATCAGTGTGAAGAACTGGACTCAGCACAGGTTTCCATACACCTAGAACTGCATTTGATGCATTAAAGTCTGTGTCTCATTTGAACTTTTTGTCCCATACCAAGGCTATAAAGTGATCACGGGAGACCCCTCCAGCCATTCACAAGGATGTTCTCTGGTACAAAGTGAGGAGAAAGCACTCGTGGGCGTTTACATCCAGCAACTACCCCTGAACTGTGTCTGGGACTGGAAGGGGACAGGGGAGAAGATCAGCCCCTCACACCAACCTACCTATTGCTTTCCACATTCCATTGCTAAAGGAAAGAGTACTGTTCTTTTCCCTTCTGATACCCTATCACTAGGCAAAATAAGGACTTGCTAAGTGTTTTGCTCATGTGTAGTACTGAAACAAGTTAACCTCACAAAAACTAAATTTGCAGAACCTGCCCCAGCTTAATGCCACCACTTCTAATAAAATTGCATTTATATGCTGCTTTTTTTATATAGCAGCAGGTTATAAATGATTGATCTAATGCGGAAGGTTATTGATGGAGAAATGTAGGAAAATAAGTTATAATTTCATTTAAAATTAGATCATCCTTGCCTGTGCCCAATTTCAAATACAGTTACTCACTTGGTTCTGGCGCAAGTAAGCCCCAAGGGGAACAGGATCCAAGTTGCACTGCTGCACCAATGCTGTTCTGTCATTAAACTGTATGAGCTGCACCAGACATCTTCATTAGTCCCTCTTCTTCTCCAGAACTCCATGTTGGCAGTTTTAATAGAGTTCTGCTCAAAATAGTATTTCCAGGAGTGCATAAACGGTGTCAAGTCCCGAGTGCAATTTTCAGAGCTGAATATATAGCACGTAAAAGCCAGTCAATCAGCCCTCGGTGACACAGATTCTTCTGCATATAATTGCCTCATAAATGGCCCTTTGGAAAAATTTTGCTCAGGCTTGAGCCTGGCTCTTGATTGACATGTCTGTGAAACTTCTGTCGGAGATTTGTAACTTGCTATGCACACTCGGTTACTCTACCTAGCCTTTTCTAGAGTGTGAAAAATGCACACCCTTTGGAAGTCTTTCAACAGAAAAACGGGAAAGAAAAACATACTGGAGATTCTCTCTCCATGTTTTATTATTTTAATGTGTCACATTCCTCCCAGCTGAATTTGACGGCAAATGAAGAAACGCATTGTGTACAGTTGAAAACTGCAATACAGTCAATGGTGGAGCATATTCTTCTCAAAGATTACTGCAAACCTTAAATGAACAGAGACATGTCCACGTGGTGGCAGCAGAGGAGGAAAGTGAGAAAACGTCCACAGGAAGCCCAAAGGCAAACATTAGTGACCTGAGCTGGAGCATTTCCTAGTTAAGTGTGCACTTAAGTGCATGCATCTTCAAAATTGGGACTGTGAGCTAATGCACTGAGCATCCATGACTATCCAAATCCAGCCAGAAGTCTACACCCCATCTCAATGACAAGCATGTTGTCACTTGGAGCGATTTGGGAGGGAAGCTGCTCTAAAGGGGGGAAAGCAGATGTCTAAGCTTACAGCACGCCATGCCACCTACCATAAGGACACATTTTCCTTCCCGTGCCTCACAGATTCTCTCAACACCCAGCAGTATCTAGAATGGAGGAGCAAATTTCGTCAGCTGGAAACGGAGCAGTAAGAGCAGGTAGAGGGCAGCAAGAACTGGCAGAGGTTTCTCTCTGTACCCCAACCTGCCATGTACATTAGCAATGTGGCTCTCACTATTGCTAGTGAATCTGGGAAATAAAAATCTCAGCTTTAAGGAAACCTGCTGTTCACCTGCCTTTGGCCAAGCAGGATGGAAGAACTGAGGGGGGGGGTGGAGGGGGGGAGTTAAAAAAAAAGTGTGGGGACCTGCTTGGATTCCCACCCTTCTCGTGGGAAGCACAGGACAAGGGTGATCCATGTTGAACCCAAACTGTACAGCATCCTTCCCACAACAAGCTGGCCCGATAGCTATTCCCTGGCTCCTTGCCACGTGCGTGCACACACTCATCTTCTCTCTCCCATGAAGACTTTTTCAGCTGTCACAGGTCACAGATAAAGAAAAATGGGCTTAATAAAAAGAGAGGCAGACAAGAAAAACCCTCAAGCAACTGAATCATGGCTTCCTACTCTAAGAAATACCTGGTATAATTGAGTCTGTTGCATCTTTTTAAGTCAGCTCTGCTTTGCCCCTTGCAAGCCAAGTGGGTGTATCCTTTCTTCTGACCCACCACTCTGAAAGGCTCCAGTCACTAAGCAAGGCACCCAACTGTTCCCAGAGTCCCAACTGGTACTGGACTGTGCTGATATTTCAGGGTCACCTCTGAGCAGATCTCCCAGGAAGCTACAAGGGAGGAAATAGGCTGCAGCACATGCTTTTGCTAAATTTAGTGCTTTTACCTCAGTGCAAAAAATATACTGAATATCAGCCAAGCTAAAGAAGGGACTGATGGAATAAGGTGCTCCTCTGGCTTTTCAGAGGAACTGTATTTCCTCAGAAACTGCTACAATAAGGAGAGAAACAAGTATGAAGGAATTCAACTCAAATTGCCCCTATTTAAGTGTTGTCCCGATCAGAAAGTGAGAACAGCTGCCTTCTGGTTTCACTACCAGATATCCTGAGCAGTGCTACACTCACAGGGGAATAAGCTCCTTCTCTGACCTGTGCAGTGCCAACAGCAGACCAACCACAAACAACAGGCGCCGATACCAGTTTCCTGAGCACTTTCAGGTCCTCAGGAAGTGGTGTCTGTACCTTCAAGTATGATGGGGTACGTGACCCTGGGACACAAGACAGCAGAAATGTAGTTCTCTGCACGGATGGGACCGAGAGCTGACATTAGCGCTTAGGGTAGCACTGTGTCATGGAGATCTGAAACTCAGCTTGAGAATGATCTGCAGTTCCTGTTAACTAGGATTCTTCTCCATGGTCAGTGCAAGAAATGGAGGAAATAGCAGTGGTTAGGGACCTATTGTTGACTGTCTTCACTGATGATCAAGTCTTCAGGACCCAGTTCTGCTTTCCAACCTACAGCTAAGGCTAAAGAGCTCTTGCTCCCAAATAAAACTTCTGTGCCCTCCTCTTCTGGAACTTGCTCTGTTACTTGTAAGTCTAAACATGGAGACTTGCATGATTTTAGAGCACGGCGTGCTCCTGATGTCAAGCCTACACATACAAGACCCTTTCCTCTGCCTACATCACACCCTCCTTAGGCCTCTTCTCTGGGATTATTCACTGTAGTTTGTGGTGTCCTAGCTCTCCTGTCCCCCTCCAAGTCCTAAATCTCACACACAAATGCAAGTTTAATATAGTTTAGGGTGCCTGCTGGAAGTATTTATCTGGTAATGGTGGGAAGCACCACGTGACTTGCCAGGAGCCTGCTGTTACCATTTGCTGCAGTGAGCAGACATCTACCCACAACACATCGATTTCCAGAAGGAAATTCAAAGTGCTTAAATCTAGCACAAGTCCACTTTGCTAGTCAGAGGCAGCAGCAATATCCCATCTAAACTGCCATATGCTGGACCTTGCTTGCACATCAATGGGGGTGATAAAGGTGATAGCATTTCTATGAGATGCCTTAGACAAGGGAGAGAAAGGACTTGGAGTTTTAGACCACGCTCCACACAGGAGAAGGCCACAAAACACACAGGTCAACAAGGCTGGACATAGTTTAACAGAGGACAAGCCAATTAACAGCCGTATCACTGGCTGCTGTCAATTTTAAAAGTCATTTTGAATAGAAGCCATCTCCTCCCAGCTCTGCTGAAGCCCCAGCTGATTTCCACCTTATATAATCACCTTTTTCAATAGACTGGATAGAAGTTAGTATTTACTAAGCCAGAGACCACTATTCTCTCAAAAATCACACACTGAAACTATTTATGCTACCCTTGATACACATGAATTTCAGGACCTGCTAGTCAGCAATAGATTTTTGCTGCTTTTCTTTTTTTTTTTTTTTAAACAGAAATACAGCATTTAATAGCTCCATTCAGGACTAGCAGCCAAGCAACTGTGAGTTCTTCTCGAGCAGGCAGGCCTAGCTAATTTAAAAATGGATTGCTCTGTGAAGGAAGGATAGCACTTCCCAGATCACAGAAATGGTTTACGGGCCCAAGTCCCATATAAAATAGTCTCTTGGTGAAAACCTAAACAGTTTTAAAAGGTGTCAGAGAAACCATTAGGCAGTAAAAATTCACAGAGCAATTTTGCCAGAGAAAAAGCATAAATAAAAAGTGCATCATTTCTCTCCCAGACTTTCTTGCAAGTCAGCTGCATTTAGAGAGATGTGCCACAGCTCGAGTTCAGCTAAAGGTAATTAAAAAGTGTTGGCTGTCTTGTGTCAAACTTTCAGCTTGTACTCACGCACTTTAATCAGAAAAGCAGCAATTGTATAAGTGGAGCCACTAAAATAAGGGAGAGCAGAGAGTACAGCAAGCATAGATCAAATCCTGTATGTATATTGAGAAGAAACATAGCAACTGATACTTATTTATGTATGGGTGCATTAATTCTGTATCCAGAGAACACGTACAAAGAACTGGCACTTGCAAGGAAACATAGATGCTAAAATGCAGCTTCCATCTAGTTCAGGCTATTTTGCTCCAAGGATATACTGATTTGCATTTGAGTTTGTAAGTTTTAGTTATGTTATGTCAAATGTTACAGATTCTTCTTGGAGGTCTTTCAGCCCATATACAAATATGACAGGCTACTTAGAGCATTAAAAGAAAGAAATCTGAGCCCCACCATTAAGCATGGCTGTTCTGGGGAAAAAGTATTCAAAAATTTGATGTTTGTTTGTGGGGGTTTTTTGGCAAAAAAACTCCAAAGAAAACTTCACACCACTCATGTTAATCCAGTGATTGCTAAAATTTAAAACAACCCTGCTTATAAAATTACCAGAGTGTAGTTTCTTGCTAAACTACTTTTAAGCAAAGAGAAAAAAAATCCACAAAGTGAGAACAGGGAACCGGGATAACATTTCCATTGCAATTAAGCAGAACATGTCTCTTTGATAGGACAATCAGCTTCATGCAGTAACTGCTAATAGAAGGACATTTCTGGCAACATCAGGACATGCTGCGTTCCTGGCTACCTGAGAAATTTTAATGAGAAGCCTATTTGGGATTTCAGAGTCGTATATCTTGTGCCATAAAACACTCACACACAGCATTCAAGCACACATGGCTAGTGCCAGGCAGCAGCCCTCCCTCTCCCTCCAGACCTTAATATACAAACTCCAGAGCCCATGGAATGAGAAAGCCAAGTTAGCTTGAGCTGCAGCTTGGGCTTGTGGAGGAGATGGTGGTCACAGAATCACAGGTTGGAAGGGACCTCTGGAGATCACCTAGTCCAACCCCCCTGCCAGAGCAGGTCCACCTACAGCAGGTTGCACAGGGTGGCATCCAGGCAGGTTTTGAATGTCTCCAGAGTCGGAGACTCTACCACCTCTCTGGGCAGCCTGTTCCAGTGCTCTGCTACCCTGAAAAGTAAAGAAGTTCCTCCTCATGTTTACATGGATCTTCCTGCATTCAAGTTTTGCCCTTTTCCTCTTGTCCTATCACTGGGCACAACTGAAAAAAGAAAAAAAAGGTCAAAAGAACTTCTTCCTGATTTTGAATTCCTGTGTTGGCAATATAGTCAACTGGCATCGAAGAGTTACAGCTGGTGCAGTACACACTTGTCTCATCCTCTTTAAGCAGAAAACCATCAGTGGTGTGGGATTTGTGCACAAAGTATTTCTGAAGGGATGAATCAGGAATAGCATTTGCAGCGTGGTAAAGCCACTGTCCTGGAGACCAGAGCTATTCTCCCAAAAAGCAATGCTGTGTAGATTATTTTTAATTTGCTCTTGCTTCAAACAAGTCTAGAACTAAAGGAAAGAGCTCATTAGGTTCCATGCTTTTGGGAATTACTTATCACACTAATTATGCAGTTCCCCCACCATCTACGCCTCCTTCTTCAGTATTTCAGTGCCTCTTCCTGCAAAAGGTGCAAATAATTCTTGTTTCTGCTGTTCCCTTTTCCCCAGTGAGTATATTCATAATGTGAGAGCCAGGCTTGCTTGTAAAAAGTGGCAGAGGGGAAAACTCCTCTGCACAAAGTGCTGGACCAGGGCGCTCTCTTCTCTCGCCAAATGTCTCCTCATCAGACAGATCACAGAATGGTTAGAATTGGAAGGGACCTTAAAGATCATCTCGTTCCAATCCCCCTGCCATGGGCTGGGACACCTCCCACTAGACCAGGTTGCTCAAAGCCTCATCCAACCTGGCCTTGAACACCTCCGCAACTTCCCTGGGTGACCTGTTCCAGTACCTCACCACCCTTAGAATAAAGAATTTCTTCCTAATATCTAATGTAAATCTACCCTCTTTCAGTTTAAAACCCCTCATCCTATCACTACGCTCCCTGATAAAGAGTCCCTCCCCATCTTTCCTGTAGGCCCCCTTGAGGTACTGGAAGGCTGCTGTAAGGTCTCCCTGGAGCCTTCTCTTCTCCAGGGTGAAAAACCCCAGCTCTCTCAGCCTGTCTCACAGGAGAGGTGCTCCAGCCCTCTGATCATCTTTGTGGCCCTCCTCTGGATTTGCTCCAACAGCTCCATGTCCTACTTATGTTGGGGGCCCCAGAGCTGGATGCAGTACTCCAGGTGGGGTCTCACCAGAGCAGAGTAGAGGGGCAGAATCACCTGCCGCGACCTGCTGGCCACACTTCTTTTGATGCAACCCAGGATGCAACCAGGCTTTCTGGGCTGCAAGTGCACACTGCCAGCTCATGTTGAGTGCCAGCTCATCAGCCAACACCCCCCAAGTCCTTCTCCTCAGGGCTGCTCTTGATCCATTCTCCACCCAGCCTGTATTTGTGCTTTAGATTGCTGTGACCTGGGTGCAGGATCTTGCACTTGGCCTTATTGACTTCCATGAGATTTGCACAAGTCCACCTCTCAAGGCTTGTCAAGGTCCCTCTGGATGGCATGGTCCAAAAGGAGAGAGTACAGTAGATCTTGAGGGATGACATAAACAGCAGATACCCTACATGTTCATTTCAGTTCTACCTCTCCACTAGAAGTCCAAATTATTTTATGTGGTGACACTTTCCTTACCAGGTCAGTAGTTATGCCCCTTAGTACTTGGCTGACCATTTCTACATCAGTAAATAAATAATGTTCAGGTGAACATTAATTGCTTCTCTTCAGCTTTACCTTTCAGGTTTCCTTCTCCCCAGCTCCCTTGCCACCAAGAGGAGGCAGGGTGACCTATCTTGCCCCCACATCTCTGAAGGTTTCAGTGAGTAGATTAGTCACCTAATGCCGCGCACATTTTCACAACAGGAAGCCTCCCTGGCCTGCAATACCGCACTGAATTACAAACCCTAAGCTGCTCTATTTGCACAGCTGAAGACACATTGGGGAAATCACATCTTTGAGCCAAAACCAACAACCCATTTGCTGTCATGATGGCAGGGCAGTTTTTTAAAGTTAGTTATAACACAACAAGTCAGTCATCAGCAACAGCAGCCTGACAAAATACTGCAATTTACAGCGCCGCTAGTTCAGGGGAGCTATTATTTTTGTAAAGATTGACTGATGTTTTCTGAATTGTGCTAGAATATGAGGTTTTCTTTCCAAAAGCAGCACGGGATGAGGATAGGAGAGAGAAGGGTTGCTTTTACACAACAAAGTATTTGGTAAGTCAAAAGATCACGTGTGGAACTGTTGAATTATTAAACTATTGGACCTGAATGATGTGGTGTAAGGACAGGCTGTAGTGCTTCAGCCATTTTGGCAGCAGATACTTGCCAAGTTCACTTGGCTAGACAACAGCCATCAAGTTGTTTCACCACAAACATTCCTATGTTTGGGTTTCCATATTAAAGTGGACTGCAATACAAAGCACAGAGATGGAAAAGAGCCTGCTATCTTCTATTTAAAGGACAGACACTTATGTAGTGCACAGCAGCACTGAAACCAGAGAAGATGGATGGAGGCAGAGTTTCCCTGGCTTGTGATTCACTGATATATGCCAAAAGGGCTAAGCATTAAACCCCTTCTTCACAAACACACTTTACTTCCAAGTCTAGTTTTTAGCTACCGGCTCATAGGAAGCTTTAGATAAGTCAGACACCACCCTTCCCTCCCCCAAGAAACTGTATTTAAACCCTTTCCATTTCAAACAAAAACCTGAGCTTCTGGCAAATGGAATTGTGTCAGTATGGCCTTCCTAACATGAGAGAAGGCTAAGAGCTTGGCATAAATAAATCTCTCTGAAACCTGAAGGTATATTTACAATGGATGAGCCATCACACCAAGTTCCAGATTGCTTCCTTTTCGGCGAAGTAACGCCACAGCTGAAGCAGTCCATCTTAGCTATCCATGCTGCTGCAGCAGCTACTTCCCTCTGGTAAATCAGGTTATCTGAGACGAACAGGGGGTACCAATTTTATTCTGACAGATGAGTACCAGCTGTGTAAAGGATTTGACGCTAAACATGCACCCAAACACCGAAGGATAGTATTTTCTAGGCATCTTTCAGGAACTGAATTTATATCAGTGCTATAGCACCACAAGCTTTGCTGCAGTAAAAAGAGGATTTCTAAAACAGAGTGCTCAACTTTGAACTTCCAAAGAGGAAGCACTTGCAGGAAGGTGACCTGAATGACAAACATTTACCCAGTATACATCACAACCTCTTTACTGAGGCAAAATACACAAAAACCTGAAAACCTCCTGCCCATGTTAATCAAAATTTTTGGTTTGTGACAGATGAAATCCAGTGTCTGTAGGCAGAAACCCTGGTGTAGACTCTTGGTGACTCTGGATGACACTTGTCACTGCCCCAGCTTGAATACCAGCCAGCTTATAATGCCCATCAATCACACAGATCAGCAGCCACACAGAGCCTCCCTGAAAGAAGGAAAATAGGAAGGGGAGAGAAGGCGAAAGCAAGGACCTACCACCTGCTGACAGTGCCAAAACCAATTCTCCTGCAGATGTTGGCGTCTTCAGTATTTTCTCCTCAGTAGTTCACACAGGCCTCTTGGGAGAAGAGAGAGATGTCTGCTTGTCGGAGTTCTTCCTCTGGGAAAAACAGCCATGTCTGGGATGCTGCAGAAGAAGGAGTCACACTGCGTTAACTGCCTTGCAACTCTCCTGGTGGCCATTCACGGGCTTTTGGGGGCAGACCTCAGCCTGGGGATTACTTCCCTTTGCAGGTATGTTATCCAATGTTGCATAAAACAGTATGTCATATGCTCCAGGAGAAGGAGTCTCTCCCCAGACGGTTGCATGGAGCTACCTTGGCTTTTGCAGTCAGTGGAGCCTGGAGCGGGGCCCTCTGACGCTGCGAGGTGTGCAGCCAGCAGGGGGACCCAGGGCCATCAGCCAGGAGCAGTAATAGGGTGGCAGTCACCAGTGGGAAGTGTGTGTGTGGTTTGTTATTGAGCCCTGTAGTCCCCACACCTCTCCCTTGTCTCTCACAGGGGTCACCAAAAGACCGGAAGGGTTGGGGCAAGCCCCTACGAGAGGGGAAAGGCAGCACATCACCAGGGACGAAAGCCTCTAGCGGGGCACAGGTGAGCACTCGCAAACCTTCTGGCAGCATCCCCAAGTGAGTCCTCACCTCGCCAGTTTTCCCAGATTATCCAGCCAGCTAGTAGCGTGCTTCCTTGCCACTGTCTGTGCCAGACTCTGGCTACCTTGTCTCTGTGTTACTGGCTTGCACACCGGGTAAATAATCCCACAAGTTTTGGGACAACAGTGTAGCTTTCTTCAATTTGACAATGAGGGGGAGAAGTTTCTCTTCCCCAACCACTGAGCAGTCCTAAGGAGACACTGTCAGCCAGAGGGGTCTGACCACGCTGACAAGCAGCAGGGGTGACACAGGCCAGAGGCCCCAGGCATTGAGACACCATGAGAGCAACCTTGTCTCCCTTGGATTTATTCCCCTTCACTTAGCCTCCACTTTGGCTTTGCCTTTCCCAAAGTGGCAGCTTTTCGAGAGAAAAGGCAGCCTAGCTCCTGTATGAGAAGCGTTTCGCATGCTGCAGGCAACATTTAGGGAGAGGGGGGTGAGACCCTCCTTCCCCTGCCCCCAATCTGAGCTGTCACTGCCCTCGATAGGTCATAGGTGCTCTTTCATGTCAGAGTAACCTGTACTTACTGTCAGCTCCCGTCTCTCCCCATCCCGCTGTTCAGGATCTTGCGGCACTGCTTGCTTCCTGCCGGCTGCCTGGTGAGCAAGTTGTTGCTGCAGAACTGCCTGTGCTGGAAAGCAAATTCCCATCGACATCAGGTACAGCTTCCCTGCTCTTGCTTCTGTCAGACCCCTGCTTTTCTTGCCTCTTAACTCACTGATTCATTTCCCTCTCCTCCCAAATATCCCATAACCAGACTGCAAAACAGATGAGACAGAGCTTTAATAATGTATATGTTCCCTCACTGTACTTGCTGGATGCCTGAGAGCGCTGTTTTAATGAGTTAAATCTGGCTTTCTCCTAATACCACTGTGAGGCCACAGCACAGTCCAACTGAACATCGTTTGAAGGCTGTTTCTAAGAAGATGAGAGAGGAGACCCTCCAAAGAGGCATGGATCCAGGGGTTTGAGGGAAGACACTTTCCTCAGGCCAGTTTGCCCCAGGACCTCACTACCTGAGTGCAGAAGCCTCGCTCCATCCGTGCATGTAGTCAGGCAGTTCTTGAAAGAACTCTAGCATTTTCTTTGTGGATACTATTAACAGGACATATGCTTATATAGCCTCCTTATTCACAGGCTCTGTTCTTGTGCAGCAGCTCCACATTTCCCCACTACTCAGCCTTTGGTCTTCAGTTCTTCCCCTTTCCTTCCCCTAAGTCCTGCCCCAAGGTGCACATAACAAACTGAAAGGAGGAATTTCTCTCAGCTCTATCCAAGCTTTGCACTTCATTGTATAAAATCTAAATTATACACTGCAGCAAAATATTCCTCTAGCAAGAACGTTCAGTGGTTTAGACAAAGGGTACAGGCAACTGAACAGCTTTTTTGTTAAATTTCAGCCCCTGCTGTCTCAGACATCACTTTGCTACCAGCACAGAGGTGCATATCATATTAGTGTAGCGCATACCAATCTTTATGGAGAAAAAAATAAGAACAGCTCCCTTGGGACATGCATACTTATTTTTGGCTCATTAACTTCAACGGTCATGGTACAGCTGTGACAGGTTAACTACAGGTAGACAGAAAGACGGGTAGAATAGGTGATCTTTGCTCAAGATCACTTCTAGCCTAGACTTAACACCTTGTAGTCACAGGAAAGTCTGCTTGGAGAGGCCTGATTCAAAGCCTGTTGACAACAGCAGAAGCATTCCTAACCCTCATCCTGGATTTTAACCAGGTAATAGGAAGCAAGCCTGTCTGAAGGCTCGCTGTTCATTTCACTCTTGACATTCCTTAGTGTTTACACAAATGCCCTCCCCACCCCATCCCCACACACATACTAAACACTGAGCCCCACCTCAGAGTCTTATCATAATTGTTAACCCCAGGACAGCTGAATATGATGGGCTCCAAGCAGTACCTGGCTCGGTGGGCTTCTGCAGCTCCAGGAGTGCCAGGTCGTTTCTGAAAGGAAACCCACCAAAGCCATACCGTGCGAGCACGGCTTTCACAAGCATGGGGTTGTCATCTTTCACATTTGGCAATGAGCATTTTTTCCCCAGAACTGTTCTGACTGAGCACTGGGCAAGGAAGAAGGAAAACAAATAATTTATTCAGTCTAGAAAAACCCATAGTTCAGACAACAGAAAGAGTCCAAAGTTCACTTACAACATTTGCTGCCAAGCAACACTCATGCTTCAAGACTTATAATCTACATCCCAGGGACACCTTTGGGAATCCCACTTGAGGTATCAGTGCTTTTTGTGCTGTGCTGACAGAGAACTTGGACTTGTACCTCCAAAGGTTTGCCGCTGTTACGATTAAAACAGGGAGTCCAGAGGTGAGTCCGTTGCTCACCTTCTCAGGAACCAGACCCCCAGAGTGGATGGAGCTTACATGGAAGCTACAGACCTGGGCTGTATAACTAGTTTGATGAAACATTCAATACCTATGCCACCATCATGGGTGTCTACATACAACAGAGAAGAAAGTTCCACAGAAGCGTGTAGTACCTCAACCTAACTGAGACCAGTAAGTACATAAAGGTGGGGTAGAGACATAGTACAGGCATCAGCAGTTTTGGGGGGGAAACAGAGGACAAGCTCTCCCAGGAGTGCATGCATACATTAATTACCAGGTACACATCAAAGCCCATACTCCATCTCCACTGCCACCATTGCTAGTGGCACAGAAAGCTACACAGGAAAGTGTAAGTTGCTGGAGGGCAGCTCTGGATGTATGCAGACATGCAGGAGACAGTAAGCCCATCTGTATTTGCCAGGACTGACTGGTGGCTTAGAAATTGTCCTGTCTGGAGGCTAGCAAGCCCTCAGTGCTCTGGGATGAGAGGACATTGCTCACCTGAAGTTGCAGTGTGGAACTGTCAGGACACATTTTTCATCAATTAGAAAGCCTCCACAGAAGTGTTAACCCCCGTACTGTGGGCTGGCCAGACGGGGTCAGGACACCAGGGTTGATCAGCCACTTTCATCCATCCTGGGCTTTACACATGGGTCCACCAGTGCTTCAGTACTTCTTGCAGGTCCCAGAACAGGGAATGGGTCCACTGCTGGAAATCTGCATTTCTCTGGAATTATTTCCTCATTGTTAGTAAGGATATTTTGGCTTGGGGGTTGTTTGGTTTTGTTTGGGGTTTGTTTGGTGTGGTTTTTTTTTTTTGTTAAAGAGAACTGGTCATGGCCAGGTGTTGGCCACTCCAACATCAAACAAGCAGCAGACAGCCATGTCCACCAAAAGTTCCACAGTAGCCTACTGGTGGGATTGAAGCATCTGTATTGGAGAGAGTTGGGAATGTTTTCCTCTAATTTTCCCTTCAAAAGAACAGAAGTTGTCCATATATACTATACCAAAAAAGTAGAATCCTCAGCTAATACCAGTTGAGGAAGGACTTGAACCTTGATGTCCCAGATGCGTACAGGCTGGCAACATGTCCTGGCTAAGCAGCTCACCGCAGATTCTTCAGGAAGTCACATTCTGCAGGTGAGAAGCATTTCCTGACCCCTTTTTTTGTCAAAACTGTATTTATGAAGTGTTTCCATTTTCTAAGTCTCCATTTTCTAAAATTAGTTCACTAAAGTGTTCCCAACCGTCTCCAGTAACAGCAAATTAAACTGCATAAATAACCTGTATCCCACCACCACCAGCTTTCACTGATCACAAGAGGTGTTAGCATGGGAAAGGAAAGAAACAAAACTAGAAGTTAATAGTATTTACTTTCCTCAGAAACTGGTAATACAGAGGATGCGTCTAGGGGGAGAAAAGGTTTAACAGAAAATAAGTCCATTAAAAGCTTGCCATTGGTAAAGTTAATTTGAAGAAACTGACTGAGATTTTTAAGGGCTGAGAGACAACACATCTCCTGTTTCCTCTCTTTTGGTGGCACTCTGGATCACGCCACGAGGACTAATCTTTTTACAATAGGGTCCCTCTATCCCTGTTGTGTGCCCCAGGAAAAGGCACAACCCTCTAGTAAGAGAAGCCAAGCTCTTGAGCAAAAGTTAGCACAGATGGATTAAACTGTTTGGCATTTTGCTTCCTGTTTATAGTGCCAGGTTCCAGACAGTGGTTATTAATTAATCAGAGGTCAGTTACATGCTGAGACCAGTCATTCCTCCCAATAAGCATCTGTTCTGAACAAAACCAAGCCGACCCAAACCCTAGTTTAAATAAACAGTCGTTCCTCAGGGACATTTCTGTATTTGGCTCGGTGACAGCAGAGGTACGAGGACTACCACCTAGCGTGAAGTGCCTGGAGTGAGCACCAAATTAACTTGCTGCAGTTTTGGATGCATCAGGGCACGGAAGAATATCTTGAAGTGGTCTCAGACAATGGCGTTCAGGAAAGCACATTCAGCAAATAAACTTTATGGATGTCCCTGCCCATAGCCTTCAATACTATTTTAACAACAGGATTGCTTTGTGGGATAGGCAAGGAAAGACCCAGAGCCTTACTTACATGGACTGCTGCCTTCCAGCTCACTGCGTTGGCTACTGATGCAACTCTCCAAGAAGGATTTTGAAGTCTCTGTATCCCACAGATTCATCAGGTTTGAAACGCAGGGTCAGGAAGGTGCTGCTGGAGAGCATGCTACAAGATGTTTTCTGGCCATGTAAGTTTGCTGGTGAGAAGAAGAAAATACTGCAGTTGTAGTCATTGCCAAGTAGTTTGAGAGACAGCCCCTACACTTATATCCAGGGACAGACTTTTTAATCCAAGCTTTTTGATACTCAGAGGTATTAGTGGACACCAGGATTTCTCTGAGGTCTTTCAGGAGGTACACCTCTAGTGGCCTACACAGTATCATTCCCTACCCAGGCTGAAGAGGTGAAACCTAGTGCAATGGCCACATTTTTTTCGTGTTCTATATGAATTCATCTCTCATGCTTTAGTGAAATTACTTTAATAACCAATTCTCTCAAAATCTATGTACATGGGAGGAGGCAGTGGGAGAACAAGGAAGGCATGAAGCCATTTCAGTGAACGTTTTTGTACCCAAAGATCCTGATGTGCGTATGGCACAAGGCAGCACTGGTACTCACAGCAGCATCTGCTCAAACTATTTCAGACACAGAGTGAGACAAGTACCAAGATACAAAGGGTTACAGAAAAGAGGGTTTAAAAGAAGGATTGATAGAAGTATCGTCTCAGACACAGCCATGATGCTGGGAAGTCAAGAGCTGCTGAGTGCAGGACACTTCTACTGAAGAAAGAGCTGCTCTCAATGGCTCCCAGGAAGCCTACTGCCACTTGGCCCTGCCGTACAGGCACTAATCAGGTAGTGTTGCCTTCTTCACCCCACAGCTGAAGGGAATTTGTTCACCTTCATTCAATAAAAGGGGTCAGAAAAGGAAGATAGTAAATGAACATATAGTTCAACCTACCCAGGAGCCTTGACGAGAGATGTGGTCCATCACAAACACTCAAATGATCCCAAATGAAATCCATTGCATCCTCAGTTACAAAATCATAAATTGCAGCCTTCAGCTTATTTCCTAAAGTAGAATAAATTGTCCAAGTGCAGTTCAGTATGTCAGGGTAAATGCCAGGGTAATTTGAGAGGTGTTATTTCAGTGGCTCCGACTGGAATTAGACCAAAGCCTGGTCACTCTTAAATGGAAAAGATAAAACAATCATATCACAAAGAAAAACCTGTTTCTGCATGAATTTCCTTAAGCAGGCCTATTAATATTGGAGAAATATGAGACCTTAGTGTTGGGTTTTAAGTTCTGTTGATTGAAGCGAGCATTTGCACGGCTTCAAAGCACGAGCTCTACATGCCATTTACACAGAGAACTTGTTCAATCAGGAAAAGGGCTAGAGACCTGGGAAACTACTTGAACTCTGAAGAGTGATCTAGAGGCCAGATGCCGAGATACAGGATCACTTAGAATAACCTTTCCTAATGAGCCAAATTCAAACTTAAAAATTCATTAGCTGCTCCTAAAGTGTTTAGATAAGGTGTTTCTTTTGCCTTGCATGTATAATTGCCACAAAACTGATCAAAACACAGAATGCCACATTGTAGGCATGTTAATGTTTTAATTACATGCTTTTGTGGAATAGTCTGCATTGCTTTCAGGAGTTCCATACAGGAAACTGGCTACCATCACACCCCAGTTTACTGGGGTGAAAGGAGAGCAGGGCTGACAGGATACTTCCGGGCATGATGAGAAAGAGGAGACTGAGCCTGCTGGAAACATGAAAGATGTGGACGCTTGATGAGGCTTTTAAACTTTCACTTTGAGGGTGGCTGTAGCTGAACCGCTGGGAACATGCTTCAGGCAGGCTGGCCAACCTGGCTAAAGCTCAAGTCCTCATACAAAGTGCAGAGACAGGTTCAAGGATCTTGGATCTTGTATTTGAGATTGTTGGAATTAGCTAATGTTTTGGATTTTTTTGGTGGGGTTTTGTTTGTGGGGTTTTTTTTCCCTTCAACTAGCCATTCTTTTCTCCAAGCATACATAGCAGCTCTGGCAGCAAGAATTGAAAGTGAATACAGCAAAATATTCATTTTGTACATTTAGTACATTTAGTACCAATGTGGCTAATGTTGCTGGTGACAGTCTCATACCCAAGGGTTCACATTTACCTGTGACAGAGGTTAACCCCCAAACCACAAGTACAGAAGGTGCATAAAAGGAGGTGAGGGCAAGGATTGTTTTGTTTTGTGTTTTTGGGGGTGGGGAGGGGGTTTGTTTGTTGTTTTTTGGTTTTGGGGGTTTTTTTAATAGGCTTTTTGCTCTTTGTGGAAAGTTAAAACCAGTCTTAGCTTTGTCATTAGCCTTGGTGCTTCCACATTTCAGACCTAAAAGGAAAGCACTGCCCTACCTGAAGCACACAAATGCAGAGGAGGTTACAGGACTCTTCTGGGGAGGGGAGCCTGAGCCAAGAGGAGTTTCAAGCCAGGCTGCGGGTGAATGGAAAAGGCACCTCCTGGTTTTCAGAGATAGGGCTTGGAGTGCGTCTTGGAAACGTGTGTGTGCACACAAAAAAGTGGACAGATCTCTGTTGATGGTGCTGTAAGTCTGACGAATTTTAATATGACAAATTTCATTGCTGTGATTTACTTCTGAAGCCCAAAACACTTGCCTGATACATGGAGAAGCAGATGTGCTCATTCACCCAGCAGTGAGGAGCAGAGGTAAGACAGGAGAAACAGGGATGCAGGAAGGAAGTTAGATGTGGCTCAAGTCACTAGAAATGCAAAATGGTTTTATTCCGTGAAAACAGAAGAGTCAGACTGGGCAGATGTCTCCAGCTCCAAGTTTCTTTGATCTAAGGCAGCAAAGCACTAATTTGCTTAATGGTGCCAGGGCCATGCTATTCACAGAGAAAAGTGTCCGCCCATGTCACCAGCTGAAGCCTGGCCTGGAAAGCAAGAAAGTGAGGGAGGTTTCCTTTGGTCTTTATGCTTAGAGCCCAATTAACTGCATAGCTCTCTGGCCATGCAGCAGAGGTGAGGTTTTGGGGGGAAGGGTGGTAACAGCAGCACCCAACAGCAGTTTTGCCTACCAGGTGAAGAAGCAGAAGAGAGATTAATGAAGTAGTAACAGACAGACCACGGGAGCAGGGGATTCCGGTTTTGTAGAGCAGAATGGAAAGGGGCATATGGAGAGCAACAGCTAAGTCAGTTATCTCCTTTTTACAGGTTTGTAGTGCGGAGCACAAGAATTAGATCACTACTTATGCATTTAATCATCAGCACTCAAGACCACTAATAGATCTCTTATTCTTAATGGCCATTTCTCTTCAGAACAGACAGATCTGAGACTGTTTAATACATCACTCAACATCTTCAGAAAACATCTAAATAGCATGGAAGCTTTTTCATTCCTAAATAACACTTTTTTAAAAAAAAAACAAACAGCTATTCTTTAAGCCCTACTTCTCTACCCATACCCCAAAATCTTAAGAGACTTACCAGATAATATATCCTGAATGTCGTAAGTCAGGAGAAAGCCTTTCATGGCTGCTCAGCCCTAGAAGTGAAGGTCACTGTCATCACTGTACCTCAAGATTTTATGGGATAGAGGGAAACATCACCACAGAAGTTGCCTGCAAAAGAGACCAGGATGGGACATGAGCCTTCCACTTTCCCCGTTTTCTCTTGAGGGCTGTAAGGCTAAGCCTTGTAAAATGCAGTGTGGAAAAAATATTTCCGGTTCTAAAAGTCTCTTAATGATGGCACTCAGCTTTGAATTTGTGCATTGGACTACAGACATGTCCAGAAGATAGCTTGCTATACTTGCAACCAGAATGGTAACTAAAATAGTTAGAGGTGCCCATTATAACCACTACAAATCACTAGTGACAAGTGCTCACTGCCTGGACTACGAGACAGACAGACAGACAGCCCCCAAACTCAGGTTCTTTTGTGCAAGACACTGTGCAATGTCCACAAGATTGTGGGTCATCCATATTCCCTGGGGGAGTGAGACCTAACACTGAAGAACCTTGCATCCATGAGTACCTGAACAGTTTAAATTTCCAGTCTATGCTTTCTCTACCCGATACAGAAGATACTCGCACAGCTTTGTTTCCCCAGCAATATCCTACATAACCGAGCCAATAGCTCCTTAGTGAGGGTGGGTAGGTATCTCCTCTGGCATAGCAGGGCAGTAGGAAAAGCTTCCCTTCCCTTGGCTCCATCGCTTTGACCCGCTGCCTTTGGCACACAGCTTTGGACACACACAGCAAGTTGTCGTGGTGTAAGTTCAAGTGTGAGAAAGAGCAACCCAGAGAGACCCACATTGTTCCGAGGCAAAGCCATGCCATGATCGGGACCTCGCATCCAATACATATGACTGCAACAGTATTTCTAGGAGGGGAATGAAACTGAGCTAGCTGAAGTAGCTCCAAGTGTTATCAAATCCCTCCTGGAGCATGGAAGTGTCCCATCTAAAACTCCCTCGCTTGTCTGCAAAAGAAACTTAGTTCAGCTCCTCTTTTTCTCTCACCCCAGCATTAAGGTGAGCTCTCTCACACCTATTAACTCTTTGGTTAGTCCAAATCCTTCATACACCATCAGTTAGCCGTGACAATTAGACAGATTTCTTTCATTCCAGAAGTCAGTGCCTTCAAGTCGAATAATGGATTTTAATGGGGCTACAATTCTCCAGTGGCAGCTGCAGTACAAAGTAAAGAACAAAGTCACAATGCCAGCATATTTTACAATTGGCTCTTATTTCCTAGGGATAGCTATCAAAATGTGAGCAAAGGCAAAAGGGATTGTAACGCCCATTAAAAAGGGAAAAGGAAAAAAAAATAATCAAAGAAGGGATACTGATCCAAATCTATTTCAGTCATATTATTCATTACTTCTGAAGTTAAACTTTCAAACAGTTTAGAAGTGTATGCTATTTCCACTTGAATGGAAAGTTATCTCTTACCCTAACTAAGCACGATAAGGAGAGAAAGAAAGGAAACAGATGAAAGTGCCAAAAGATTTTTAGTGACATAGTTTAGCACCACCACTATTAAACCTTCAGTTACACCACATTCAGGCCTCTGACATGATTTATGATGACAGCTTTGCCCAGGGGTGTCAGATTTGTCTGCTGTTTGCTGGAAAGAAGGTACTGGTCCCCCCCAGATTCTCTAACTCTCTTTGAGGAACTTGCCTAGTTTCCCAAAAATGCACCGAAATACCTATGGATTCATAAAAGGAAAAAAAAGAAAAAAAAAAGATAAAAAAAAAAAAAGATATTTGCAGACTTTAGTGTGAGAATTCCAAAAGTCAGAACTCACCTGGTAGTATTTGCATATCTCACGGGGTATCCCAGTGACTGGCTCATCCCTTCCTGATTTGCCCTGTCCTGCAACCAGTGCCCTACTGCTAACCAGCACAGATTTGTTCAGTTCATTGCACAGTATCAGCTGCCCAAAGCCTACCTACAAGGCTAGGCATTTTGTTTGCTTTCTGTCCTGAAAAATTGCTAGATTACTTAAGTGTTCATTCTTGGACTAAAATTGTAAGTGGAATGGGGCAGGGAATTTTTGCCATTACTCCATCTCTGCTGCGAGGTACTTTCAGTTGTCAAGAACACTAAATTTTTTTCGGGTTACTTCTTGGCTCTGTGAAGTTTCCAGCCTCTTTCTCTTCTATCATACCATCATCCTAAAGTTCTAGCTCATGCTAACATTAAAGTTCAATGTTTCAGGTTCTTCAGTAAAAGTAATTTGGTTTAGAGACAGGCACCCACTGACTTCTGTTGCTCACTGGCTCTAGAGAAGGTGGGGGGAAAAAAAAAAAGAAAACAGGCTGTTTCAATGTACTGGCATATAAATAGACATAGGAATCTGGTTTAATATACCCAGCCTTGAAAAACTGCCAGCCATAACAAATGCTATTACATAGCAGCAAGTCTGTGTGCTGGAGGACGCTCCAGGGAGCTATCTATTAGACTCCTATTCAGGGGAAAGTTTGACTGATGGCCCAATTTCTGATAGTATTTTCCTCTGTCCTGCATATAAATAGTTATGATAGTTAAACTGTTATTCTCAGCTGTAATAGACATACTTTTAGAATTTTTTTGTGTGCTTTTATAAATAAGCTCTTGGAGGAAGATAGCTGTGGAGTGCTCTAAGAGCTCCTTAGCCCATCCTCTGTCTTTCTCCTCTCCTGTCTTTTCACTTCCAACTCAATTAACTGACATGCTATACTGAAGATTTGTTGGGTAGTTTTAGGGGGGGGGGAGTTTAAAGGAAAAAAAAAAAAATTCCTAGCATGTCTCATCACCCTAAAGGTGTTTGCCTAGAAGCATTGCTAGTGAATTTGTAATGAAAGGATGTTCTTATTCAAAACCAGTTTCTTTTCCTGATGTGAGAGCTATAATGACCATACATATAGCCCTCATTTACACACAGATAGAAGTTAAATAGGGACTCTTCCCTGGAGCCTTAGCCATCACCACCAGTGTGATGTAAAAGAAAGAGGGTCTGCACAGAATAGGTATTATCCAAAAAACTTTCTCCAGAGGCATTACTTCATTTTGAAAATATTTGGAGAACACATTCACTAGAATTCACCCACAGGACGCCCAAAGGCTGATAGTGGATTTCTCCACCACACTCTTGTCTACCAGGATATCAGTACAGTTACCTACCCAGGAGAAATGCTTCTGTATAACTAGTTTATAACATCTGTAATCACAGGAAATTAAACCTAAACAAAGGCTGGATAAAGGGGGATGAGGGAGGGGAAGAAACAAACACATTGAGGAGAGCTGGGAGGGAATGCTGAGAGAAGGAACATCTTCACAGCACACCCAGTAAAACCTCTGCAAGCCTTCATGAGTTTTCCCCCCACTCCTTTCAAATTACTTCTCCTCTCCCCATTTACACGTTGTGCCAACAAGTTCCAATTAATTCCTTTTGCTTTCAAGTTGTTGTCTGGTACTTGCCTTCAATGTCCCTACTCCTTATGTTTCAAAGATTAGTGACTGAGCATTCCTTAGTCACCTGAGCCATTCACAGCAGTCTATAAAGCCATTGCATTTCTACTCCATTATCTTTTCCAGCCTGTTTAGTTTCTCCCTGTAGAGAGCCAAACCAGCCGTGGGCACCTGTCAGGCTCCTCTGTACTTCCAGATCCTTTTCAGCATGACAGGATGGAGGAGCAGGGAAGAAATAAATCAAAGTCCCACACAGTATTAAAAAAATTCGTTCCTCGGGTTTGTACAGTAGAGCATGTTTTATTCTTTGCCCCTTCAGACATTGACACCTTGTTTTGGATCTTTCACGGCTACAAATCTGCTCCAGTGACCCTACAATATTTCAGTGATAGGGACTAAATTAAAGCCTATCACTTGTGTACATATAAGCATGCTGGTTCTCCCTTCTGTCCCAAGACTTCAGTACAGTGAAGGTAGAGATTGACTTTATATATAAAAATGTTTAAATACTACACAGCTTCTACAGCAGACGAGAGAGTTGGCATTTGACTTGCCATTTCAAGCAGATGTAGGAGTGTGCTTCTGCCCTGCATCTTCTCTCTTCCACTTTTCCCCCTACTCTGTGTACAAAGCCTTTAAATCAGGAACCAAAAGGCATTCCCTTTGTGCATTTTGAAATCGCCCGACTCACTGGAGTAACCTTGATGCACTTCTGCTCCCTGCCACACTGCACTTCAACTAAATTTTACTTAACTGCAAGGTGTACAGCACATGAGCAAACCACATATGTGGACATACAGAGTCACAGAATCACTGTGGTTGGAAGGAACCTCTGGAGATCATCTAATCCAACCCCCCTGCCAGAGCAGGTTCACCTACAGCAAGTTGCACAGGGTGGTGTCCAGGCAGGTTTTGAAAATCTCCGGAGTCGGAGACTCCACCACCTCTTTGGGCAGCCTGTTCCAGTGCTCTGCCACCCTCAAAGAAAAGAGGTTCCTCCTCATGTTTAGGTGGAACCTCCTATGTTCCAGTTTCTGCTCAGGCCTCCAGAAATCTAAACTTTCCAGTGAAGGGCATTAAAGCTCTCTCTTTCATTTTATTTTAGCTTTTTTTCTTTTTTTAATTATGTGGATTATGTTCATATAGACTAGTGTCTCAGTGACCAGATTGCACTTCAGCTGAGTCAGAGGTGAGGAAGACCATAGCCCTCTGCACAGGAGGTAATATGATTTCTGGTATAAAATGTTGCACTCCTGTTTCCCAAATGCTAATGCTTCAGCGTCATCCATTCTACGTCCAAGAAGCAAGTAGTACGAACTCTCATTGCATCTCACTTCATTGTCTCAAAAGGTATGGAGGAAGGAGGGTTAACTTTGAATAAGAAGCTGCCAGTATAGGAGGTCACAAGTCACTTGTATATACAAGTGTCCATAAGCCCAAATACCACAGTTTATTCCTTAGTGTACTAAGAGGGCTGTTCTCCTACTGTGTCGATGCAGCACACTGACACAGGGATTAAGGTCTTCAGCCAAGTTTACAGCCTGGGCTCTGAAGCTTAACTCCAGGTTGCCACACACTGGAGCCATGCAACTGGGGTTGGAAACTCTTTCTGAAGCTGGTCCAAGTGAAAGTGAGAAATTTCTAGGACTGAGTGTCCTCAGCTGGATCGTTTTTTGTTATCTAGCACTTTTGTTCCTTGCTGGCTCTCTTCATAAATCCCAAGAAACTCCTCTTGGCAGTTCAGTGATGATGTTATTGACAGATGCTTTACTATAATCTTTGCCATGCCCTTTAGAGGCAGTTGGAGTATCCAAGAGCACTCTGTGCTTCCCACGTATCCTGATGAGGAAGGAGCAGAGATAAACTCCCAAGGCTCTTCTAACTCCACTTCTGACGCACATTCTGTGGATAAACGTGCACTTCAGTGATAAAAGCATTAAGAAAAGGCAGTTAGAGCTTTCTACAAACCCTGCCAATTCTGCCCATGATTGAAGATAGTCTAGCAAGTCAATAAAGTTAGTAGGAAATGGTTTTCCAATATTCAGTTTTCTTTTTTTCTTTTTTTTTTTAAATCTCCTCCTCGCTGGAAGCTTGAATATCCAGATATGACTGGCAAGAGCATAGCTACTGCAGCCACTGGAAAGGCACATATTCAGTTATTAATGGATCTGATAAAAAGCTTAATCCTATATAAGGCAGATTATATATACACACACATATATGTTTAAAACCTGTTCCCATCAGCTGGATCATTTCTTAGGCTCCCGCATGCAGGCTGGTATAAGCCTGCAGGAGTTCTCAATGTGCATGGACACAAGGCCTTGGAGACCCAGGCAGCAGACACAAGCTGGGCAGCATAAAGTGAGCTGCCAGGCCATAGAGGAAAGGAGACTTGTTTGCAAATTTGCTGAGCCGTGCTTTAAATCAATGCCTGGAAAACAGATAAACAGGCACCAGGATACCAGGTTGGTCAAGTACCCAGTCCTACCAAGCTCAAACGTTCACTCACTGCTGAGGAAAAAAATTTTTTTTTTTTAAATTGGTCTTGTGACCAGCCTTTGACAAGAGTTATGAAGTATTATGCTTTTGTCTATGCATTTTGTGGTTGTCCAGAAAAACAGGATGTCGTGGTTTGGGCCGGACTGGCCACTGAAAGGAAGAGAGCGGGCTCAGCCTGTAGCTGTGCACACACACAGTGCAGTCAGATTCAACACTTGTTAAATAAGAGACCGAATCAACAGGGAAATATTTGAAAGCATCTCAGTGGTTATAACAGAGCAGGAGGAGAGAAAACAAGATCACTAATGAGAACTGTATGTCCCTTTAGTACCAAACATAATAGGGTTCTTTGCTTCCCAAGGCAGCAATTCTTAAAGTCATACCCTCTGTAGAGCAGCTACAATTCTGTTTAAGTGTGCTTCCTCCCACACCAACGTTTATGAGCTTTCTGCTGAGATTGGATGCTGACACCACACTGTGTCTCTGTGTACCTGCACAGGATGATGAGAGTGCAGAGAGGGGCAGCTGAGCCCTTCTGCCGGGTAGAAATCCTTCAAATCCAGAAGGGAGTTGGGGAACATTTGCCTGCCGAGGCAGGTGCTGCGGTGTGAACAGCACTGCAGAGCAGCTGTGACCATCAGAAGGACCATGTAGGGAAGCATGAGGCGGCTTAGCCCAGAGTAGAAGAGAGCTCAGGCAAGCTGAATTATGGGGAGGGTACCCTTCCTGCAGGAGAGCTGGCCTTAAAAAAAAAAAAAAACAAACAAAAAACACACACACAAACCCCAAACCTCTTCCACCACAGTCTACATGGAAAAGCAACAAGTTAATCCCACAGCATTGCACAAGGGCAAGGCAAGATCTCCTGCACGTTTTTGGAGGACGGGTGGCCTGTGCCTGCACCAGGGGACAGCAGGGCAGGCGTGGGTGCAGTGGTCTGGAAGGCAGTAAAGCCCAAAAGGCTGAGCCACAAGAGCTTGTCTCTAGGCTCATTTTTAAAATTGTTTTTGCATTCAGGGTGACACCCCAATTCAGGTCATTACAGCACCGTGCGCTTACTGGGACTTTGATGTCCCCCAGCGATGGGCGGCTGGGCCGAGACAAGCCCGTTCCAGCGCAGGCAAGAGCCTTGCGCGCGTTTCCAGCCCCTGCTGACCAGCCCTGGAGCTGCTGTGCTAATGGTGCCCCCACAGCCGCTGCCTGCGCTGCACTCTTCTGAGGAGAGAAAGCACCCTGTTGCTCATCACTTCAGGGGACCTACTTTTATCTCAGTGGTGTGATGCCTCGGAGCACCAGCAAGGATGCCGGTGGGAAGAGGAGGAAAGCACACGCTGCATGCCAACAGCCTGGCTGCAGCACAAGTCTGCGAGCAGAGCTGGTAGCACGTCCGGAACAGATTGCTTTTCAGAGCCGCGAGCAACAGTATTCTCCAATTTGTTGCCAGAGCTAGTGTCATCCCGTAACATCCCTTTTCATCAGACTTCCTCCAACACTGTCACAGTGTTGGATGTGGAGAAGTATTTACATGCTTAACAGGCAGGAGGAGGCACATCAGTAGGACAGGGCGGTTTGTTGGGCTTTAAAAGCCGCAACAAGTTGGCAGAGTACCTTGCCCAAGACCAAGGCTCTGTTTACACAGAGTACACGCGTAAGAGATTAAGCAATTCTCCCTGCCCTGAGAAACTCAGTCCAAAACACAGAAGATAAAAAAACCCCAATCCCTCATTCCGAGGACGGTAAGGGAGATACAGAGCAGACTAAGCAACATAGGAGACCTGCAGCATCAGTGTTAATGGACCCCTGGCTCCTCCACCTGAGCCGACAGCTTCTAGCTACGACAGAGTCTGTCTTCCCTTGGCTCTGCTCACCAACCTCCCCACCACCCCTCTCCCTGTGTGTACACACACATGCTCTTCCCAGGACAAAAACCAGGGAGAGCTGCGCCCGCTTGCACCAAGACGTTAGGAGACTCAAACTTGGGCACTACACCCAGAGTTGCTCCCAAACGGAACCAACCCCACCACCTCCCGCAAACGAAGGGCTGTGGCCTGTGGCATGCGACAGCTCCGCGCTGTTCTGCGGTCACCCTGTGTGCACGCCATCCCTGTCAGCTCTGGGGGCAGCTTCGCTGGCTGCTCCCGTGCCGAGCTCTCCGGTGCACCCCCACGTCCCTGCAGCACGGTCTGTTCATCATCTGAGGAGGGACACAGCACGCTTAGAGACAGTTTAATGCAAAACTCAGGAACAGTCAGCACGGCCAAGCATTTCCCGCAAGGGGAAGGCAACCGTGTGAAAGTCAGATAAAGGAGCCAGTGGGTCAGTATCTGGCTCAAAGAGCCCTCAGGGCTTTGAACCTTCTGTATGAAGCCATATGTAAAAGCAGTATGCAATACTACAGCCTCCAACTCCGGGACAGATTTACAGCTACAGAGCTCAGCAATTCCCTGCATAAACGGCCTGACCGACAGTAAATCCATGAAAGCCATTACAGCATTCAGAGAGCCAGCGGTCAGCAGCCAGTTGTGTCAGATCCAAGGGTATGTAAGATCTCCAGCCAGCTCCCAGCTTATCTGTGGGGATGGTCTGGCTACCATACAAGCAACGACTTGTTTTGTTAACTGGTTTTAGTTTAGAAGGAAGTTCTCCCCTAGGCAGCACCTGCACTAACATTTCTGTTAGGTCAGTGTGGGGCTATGAATGATGCCACGAGGGAGAAAGACCAGCAGCTGCAGCACAAAGGAGGAGAGTCCAAATACTCATCTGACCTGAGAGTGGAGCATTATCCACAACTTGCTCTTTTCTTTAATATATACTTTAATTTCCTGCTCATAATTGAAGCACACTTTCTTCAGGATATAGGAAAAAAATATTGAATTTATTCCTGTTAGCAGAAGTCCTCCATTTTGTGCTGGCAGCAATAAAATAAAATACAGGATGGGCAGAAACAAGAAAAGTCTGTCCAGGATTACTTCTTTCCTCCTTCCCAAGAAATGCTGTGGGACAATCCCAGCTATTCACTAAATGGAGAATTGCACACTTGATTGTACGTGTGCGCATGCAGGGAAGGAGGAGGGATAGAGCTCTGGAAGATGAATGTTTTACATCAGCAGTTTCCCAGTGCAACTCCTTTGAACCAAAGTGAAACATTTCTCTAGAATGACAAATCAGATTATCTAACACGGAAAAGAGACTTGAAACTATCTGGTGGCTCTTTGAAAACTCTCAAATCCCATCAGATTAAACAAGCTGAAGTACTGGATTTCTCCATTTGCCAATGAAACTTTAAAGGCAATTTCATCTCGACCTGAGGAAAGAAACTTCTGTGAAAGAAGAAGAGAGCAAGCTGGTGCATGGAAGCAGTATGACAATGCTGGATTCATGTGGAGCACCTCAAACAGGTGCTCCCCTCATTTGTCTGCATGAGAGACCCTAGATTAAGAACAGGAACCTCTTCCTTTTGTAAGACACCCATCACTTTCATGTAATCAGCCCTTATTCACTAGTACGTGCTACTCTTTCTCTAGCACTTTCTCTGGTGAAATTTATCCTGCAGACTTCCAAATGTAGTACTAATTATATCTAGATACACACAAAAGTTCAGCTTACAGTATTGTCTCAAACTATTCTGCCCATCAAAGCACATGGCTGGTAGGCATTTTCATCAGCAGCTGCTTTTGTCTGAAAAAAGTATCTGTCCAAAGATTATATATTCAATTTGAGAGCCAGAAGTGTTAAATACAAGTCTTGTGCTTCTGAAACTCCCCATCCCAATTTCCAGTAAGGTTCGTTTAGGGGATAGGCACAAAAAGGGGGAGTGGGGACTTTCTGCAGGAAGTTACCTGGATATTTTTTTCTTTTCCTTCCTCTTAAGTTGCCTTAAAAAGTTTTCCAGACAAAACCTCAATGCACTTGGGATTTTTTTATACAAAGGTGTTATATTCAGGACTCATCTCACTTAGACAAAGAAAACTCACCTTTCATTAGCAGTCTTATCCAGTCCAGGAAAATCCTCACCCTTGAATAGATCTCGTGGTTTCTTTGGGCTGGCACAGCCAACAGCCCAGCTGACAATGCCGTAAGGAGTAAATGATCCATTTTCCATATTGCAAACCAAGGGGCCATCAGAACCACCCTAGGAACCACGAGAGGGAGGACTGTTATCTCATTTGGCCTCTGCACTGCTGCAGCTAAGAAGAGAGCCCAAGAAAAAGCCTCTGTGCAAGAACAGAAGGTGCAGCTGCAGGTGCAGAGACTGATTTAAAGGCTTGCTTATCAGCATGGAATGAAGACTGAGCACAGACTGCCGACAAAATATAATTGAATAGTGCTCTTTAGTGTTACACATAATTTATTAGTCCACCATAAGATTGCGGTATTGAGCAGAACCTGCATTTAGCCGGACAGTGCCTCAGTCAGAATTACTTTGACTTTTATTTACTCAGCTGTTCTTACCTGCTTGCTTCATGATTTCAGGGATATTAGTTCTTGAACAGTGCTCTGAATACAATAGTTGTATAAACCAATAGAAGCCTTCATAGTTTATCTTAACAAAAGAGTGCTATGAAAAGGGTTTCCAAAAAAGGTACAATGGGAAGCGTTTCACTGGGATAAGGAATGGGACTTGGGAAGTGCAAGGGAAGAACCTCCTCTCCTCCGCAGGTCTCACAAAAATTACAGTCCAGAGAAAGATTGCTAAACTCCGTGGTCCCACTTCCAAGCAACACTGCACACTGCATGTATATCCCACACAGATCGACTGTGTCTATTCCTCTTATAAGAAGTACCGTCCACTCCAGGGACAGCAAGTTGTTGGAGCTTTAACTGCAATTCACTACACGCTCTTCTCCCCTCTGTCCTCCCCAGTCCCTTCCCCGAGATGGTCTACTGATATCCATATGCAGACACCTTCACGAGCGCTCACCTTTAGTTCTACCTCACCTGACAGGAGTCCTGGCCTCCCACAGAAACAAAGTCAGCAGAAAGCATCCTGGCTGTGATCCCTCCAGGGTGACTAAAGCAGTGATTTCTCCCACAGATTTCGTTCTCCAGTACAAGCAGTCATGTCTGCTGCAACCACCTAGCTCAGCTCCCATGTGCTTGGGAAATAAATTTGAGGTTAGGACAGGGCAGAAAAATAAAATGAGAGGGAAACCTAAGTTCTGCTTATAATAGGCAAAGATGTAAAATCAGAATAGCCACTTTTTTTCTATAATTCCCCATCCAGAGGCAGTGCGGAGGGGAGAGGAGGATAACGTCTCTGTGCTGTTGGGCAGACACACTGGCCTCACAGCAGCGTTGTACTCCAGGGGGACGTCTAGCTGCACCACGGCAATGTCGGAGTCATAGATCAGCATATCAAAGTGGAGATGCCCCACGATGGTTTTCACCTGTCTCACCTGCGACCAGGGCACAGGGGTCAGGGCAGAAAAGTAAGAAGTTGCCTTCTAAGTGCATCCCAAAAGCATACTTGTAAAGGAAGAGGGCAGAAATCCCACAAGCAACACCAAGCTCAAAATAAGTCATGAAGAGAAAGAAACAAGGTGCAAGGACTTTGAAGACAAATTACCCACTTCTCCATTTTTCAGTTGAGAATATTACTGGGACACATTATGTAAACCCCCTGAGCCGAGAGCAAAGGCTGACTGCTTCATTGTGCAAACACAAACCACTAAGATTTTGCAGAAGACTAGTGTGAGCCACTTGTGCTTCTTTTCCACATGAATTTCTTCCTCCTCCCCATTAGGAAGAGTCAGCAAGCTTTTTATAGACAGATACATTGCTCAGCACCAAGAGTAAGACGCTGAGGACACTCCGTCATCTCTGTTAGATTTTAAGACTTTTTACTGCTAGTAATAAGAACCAGATATAAAACATCTATAAACTGCAAGTTAGTTGAATGAGACCAGAGTTACTGGATTTCCTTTCTCATTCCTCAACCTGTGCTACATATCAGTCATTTTGCCTTGCTATCAACACTGTTTTATCTGTGCAGATAGATCTGTTTTGAGAAATAGTGTAGGGCCAAGTACACCAAAGTAAACGTTTTTAATGGTATTGGTTGGTTTTTACCTGTTCTGTCGGCTCTCTCAGGGCTCTCATGGTCTCCCCTACTGTCACAGTCCAGTGCAAGGGTTTATTGGATCTGTATAATGAAAGCAAACATATTGGACCTACTTACAGTCAGCCATACAGCTTCCTTATTCAGCAGTCATACATCCCTTCTGGCTCTTCTCTAATTAGTCACTTATTCCCAGGACTGCTGAGCAAGAGCTTCTCACCACAACAAATGCGTTGCATCATTTCTGCCCTTGCTACAGTTCCAATAGCAGATAGTCCAATTAACTTTAACAGATTTCCTACAAGCAAGACCAAACTGTTGCCATCTCTAAAATCAGTGATCATGGAGGAAGGGCAGAAGGAAGGTTACAGAGAGGACATGAAGGTGTGAATATCATTTATAGCTCTCCAGCTGTTTGTGCCCCAGCCTGGAGGAGGAGCACACAGCATGGGGAGAGGAGCAGAGGTGGCCCGGGGATGTGCTGGTCACGCTCACAGCTACACACGCTGGGCAGCTGTCAGGAGCCACATGGGAATGATGAGAGCCCTACCGCACTGGTAGTCTCCAAGGAGCTTCAGGGTGGCATGCCATGGCCAACAGTGAGGACAGGCCTCCTCAGCCCCACTAGCATGCTTGAAAAACCACTGGGTACTAACTGGGGGAAGGTCACCGGTGTCTGCAAGAGAGCCAGAAAACTAGTCATAGTTTCACAAAGTTTCTTTGTTTCCTAGACAACCTCACACAGTGGATACAGCAAGGCCAAAGACTCAGGAGACAGCAAATTCATCTGCTCTGTCTGGAAGTGGTGGAGGAAGGAAAAACAGATACATGAACCCTTGAATCTTAAGGGGGTGAGCACTTCAGAGAGCAAATGAGGCTCCAGCACTGAAAGTAGGTTTCTCCCATCCTCTACCTTGTGTCCCTGCTCCCAGTAGGAAGTGCATACAACCAGAGCAGAGAGGATGTACCACACATATGGAGAATGAGAGATAGGGCACCTGCCTGTCATTTTCATCCAGACAAAAAGTGCACAAAAGGGGACCTGAGGTTAGAAAGCATCTGCCTCACTGCGTAATCACTGAGCAGAACTTAATTTCTTTGCCTAAGGGGACATCCTTCAGAGGCAACATCAGTGCAGTAGTTAATCCTGAATCTTCTGTTTCTGCCTTCTCTGCAAGAGAGGAAATAAGAGTTAGCTCCAACTTGGGTCAATAGCTCTGGTTTGTCTCCTCAAAATAACAAAGTCCCCACTCTGGAAGGCAGAAGTTTTTCACCCCCTCAAGTAGCAGCTGGCACACACATTCATGAAAGTAGAAAGCAACAACAGCAGACTAGTCCCAGGAATCAAGACTCTCCTCTATAATTAGGTTTTCAAGGGGAATATGAAACTGGCAGAATTAGCAAGGCTGTTTGTTTCAGGTAACAGATGTTAGTCATTGCATTCTCCGTGAGAAAAAAAAAAAACAAACTTGATTGATTCCCCTTATTCAGGGAAGGGAGCTCTGTCACAAGTAACTACTCTGTTTTGAAGTTACCTTGACAGAATGCAGCAGAATTAGTCTAAAAAATAAGTTCAGGTGTCTAAGAATCATAGAGTGTTAGGGGTTGCAAGGGACCTCTAGAGATCACCTAGTCCAACCCCCCTGCCAGAGCAGGTCCACCTACAGCAGGCTGCACAGGATGGCGTCCAGGGAGATTTTGAATGTCTCCAGAGTTGGAGACTCCACCACCTCTCCGGGCAGCCTGTTCCAGCACTCTGCCACCCTCAAAGGAAAGAAGTTCCTCCTCATGTTCAGATGGAATGTCCTGTGTTCAAGTTCGTGCCCATTACCTCCTGTCCTATCACTGGGCACCACCGAAAAAAGACTGGCCCCCTCCTCCTGGCACCCTCCCTTTACGTATTTATAAGCATTGATGAGATCCTCCACCTCAGTCTTCTCTTCTCCAGACTAAAAAGACTCAACTCCCTCAGCCTTTCCTCGTAAGAAAGATGCTCCAGCCCCCTAATCAGCTTTGTAGCCCTTTGCTGTACCCTCTCCAGCAGGTCCCTGTCCTTCTTAAACTGGGGAGCTCAGAACTGGACACAGTAGTCCAGATGCGGCCTCACCAGGGCATAGTAGCAGGGGAGGATGATCTCCCTCCACCTGCTTGCTACACTCGACACACACCAGGTTGCCATTGGCCTTCTTGGCCACAAGGGCACATTGCTGGCTCATGGTCACCCTGTTGTCCACCAGGACTCCCAGATCCCTCTCTGCACAGCTGCTTTCCAGCAGGTCAGCCCCCAACCTGTACTGGTGCATGGGGTTATTCCTCCCCAGGTGCAGGACCCTACACTTGCATTTGTTGAATTTCACACGATTTCTCTCTGCCCAACTCTCCAGCCTGTAGATCACGCTGAATGGCAGCTCAGCCTTCCAGTGTGTCAGCCACCCCTCCCAGTTTTGTGTCATCAGCAAAGTTGCTGATGGTACACTCTGTGCCTTCATCCAGGTCATTGGTGAATACATTGAACAGGACTGGACCCAGCACTGACCCCTGAGGAACACCACTAGTTACAGGCCTCCAACTAGACTCTGCCCCACTGATCACAACCCTCTGAGCTCTACCGGCCAGACAGTTTTCAATCCACCCCACTGTCCTTTCATCTAACCGATATTTCCTAAGCTTGCCTACGAGTATGCTGTGGGAGACAGTGTCAAAAGCCTTGTTGAATTCAAGGTAGACAACACCCACTGCCCTCCCCTCATCTATCCATCCTGTCATGCCATTGTAGAAGGCTATCAGATTAGTCAGACATGACTTCCCCTTGGTGAATCCATGTTGACTAGTTCTGATAACCTTCTGTATTTCCAGATGCTTGGAAATGATGTCCAGAATGAGCTGTTCCATCATCTTTCCAGGGATGGAGGTGAGGCTGACTGGCCTGTAGTTTCGTGGATCTTCCTTCTTGCCCTTTTTGAAGACTGGAGTGACAGAAGGAAGGTTACAAAGAGGACACAAACAGCTGCAGAAGGTGCAGACATTTTTGAAGACATCAAGCATCTCTCTGCTAACCTAAAAGAACAAGTGAGCCAGGCTTTGAACATTCTAAAGCTGTTCTCCTCATCACTTCCAAAATATACCAGCATGGTACAGTATTCCCTGGACTCAGCACTGTTTTGGGAGTTGAGAATCCACAAAGATTAGTTGTGGGAATGAACAAGAAGCTGTATTTCTAAGATGAAAAATGTCATCCTGTAAACACTTGTGGCTTTAGCTAATCTAGGTTTCTAAAAAAACCCAAAGCCCTAGAGTCTTGGCAACTTTCTGATTAAAACCAAACCTTTTGCAGAAGAGATGTCTACAAAGCAGTGTTAATCAGTGACATCAGTAAGCAATAGCAGCCAGAATTAATCTACTACCGTTATGCTACAGGTAGACAAAGGTAATCCTAATTTTCTCATAGTGGAATTACAAGTAATTTTCAACAGACAGTGTGAATGCCCTTCATTGCACAAAAATGCCCCACACTTGAGAACTGTATTTGCCACCACTGAGAGGGGCAAGTAAAGTCTCTCTTGAATGGTCTACATGTACAGGTTGAGGACCTAGAGAACAGCTGTTAGACTTCTTATTGAGAGCATAGTAGCTGGAAGTCCCATAATTGCAGCTGGATAGGAAGCTTGCACTTTATTCCAGAGGAGCTTTCCTGTAGGAATCTGAATTTCCAATGGCAAAGCTGTGCTGGAAAGCATTGAGTGAAACACTCTGGGATGCTGAAAGCTCTCCCCTGAAAGTTTCCAGATTCAAATATGTCAGACTTCTTCCCTCTACTTAAATACTCCTTTCCAACGGAAACCAGATTTCTTTTCAAGGAAACTGTAGTGTTAATACTTATTCAGCATTTGGTAAGCATGTAACTAAATTACCACCACAAAATAGATGGGGGGAAAGAAAAAAAAAAAAAAGAGAAGTGGTTTGCTAAAGATCACTTGTCAATGGCAAACTCAGGACAGTTCAAGCCTCTCACCCAGCTTATTTGGTGTAAAGAAACGAGCACCAGCCCCTCCCCACTCCAGTCTGTCTTTTGGTTCACATACAAGCCTGTAAAGAGGTAGCCAGAATTCAACTCAAATTTCTTCACTTCTGAGCACCAGATTGCTTTTCACCTTGAGAAGAGATATCAAGCTCTGCTAAAGCAAGTGTGGTGCCTGAAAGCTGTTTTTAAAAAAAAAAAAGAAAAAAGGAAAAGCTGGGGTGTTACAACATACTTTCATTTGGTCCAAGCAGGAGGAACTTCTGGAAATACAGATGTTTAAAAAAGGAAAGTTAAGAACATTTATTTCACTAAAGATTTTTATATTGGTGAAACTAAAGCAGATTTACAGCAAGGAGTTAAAAAATATTTCCTTTTGGAAGTGTGGGAAAGCAATGCCTCAGGTTAACATTTTTTCATTAATGAAATTCCAACAGAATTAGTTCAATTCGTAAAGAATTCATATGTATTTCAGTGGGATGAGACACCCAGTGACAACCACTCTCTTGCTCCACCTTATTTTGAACATTTTTCGTCTCTAGTGACGCTTAAAGCAAAATTGCTTTTGCCCTGTCCCTTGATACAGAGATGCAGAGCAGAGGCCTGATCCAGAAGCACACATTTCTATGCTCTGCTGGGTCTGGAGCAGAACATAAGTCACAGTCCTACATCCAGCCCTGCAACACCAGTCAGCTCTCCATGAAAAAAAAGCATGGCCTTGGACCAGGATGTGGGATCTCCTGTGCCAACAGTGCACTTGGCCACATCACAATGGGCAAGACAGAGGGGCAAGCCTCAAGGCTGTGGCAGAAGCCCTTACACTGCCCTTTCAGTGGTACCGAGTAGCATGTTACCAGAGAAAGCATATTTTGGTGATAAAACATGCCTGTTTCCACAGGGGTTTCTAATTTAAGTCCGAAAATTTGTGCTCACCCAACTGGTTTTCTTCTTTGTCACTGCAAAGATTAACTCCAGCATAAATACAGCCCAGGCTAAGTTCCGCAGCAAAGTCTTCAAACTTCAGCTGCAAAGCAGAGAAGCGAAAGGGAATCACCAAGACTGAAACACTTAACCTTCTTAACCACGAGCTGGAGAAAAGCTCGATTTTGGAAGAATTTGGGCACAGCTTCCATTGGTGAGTGTGTCACATGTTGCATCAAGACGATCTGTTGTCAATCTTGGTCTGACTGCTCCCTCCTGTGCAGGACTACAGACAGGTCTGCAGAGGATGAGGCTGGCCTAAGCTTTGCCTTAAGGCATTTCAACCATCATCTTTGCTTCAATACTTAATGCCTTGTAATTCTGAGTGGTCAGTGTCCCATATGGAGTGCCTCTCCAAGAGCTTTTTCTTCAAGCATGGAGAGTGGATGATTTTTCCTTCATTTTGGTTTTAAACCAGACTGCAAGTCCTCACACCAACAGAGCAGCGGCAACTCAAGCAGTAGGTCTGCATCCCCCCTCAGGCGTCCCTAGGTTTAACACTGGTTTTCCATCCCTTAGCCAAGGCAGCAGCAGAGGAGAGATGTAAAATCTGCTGCTTTGAGCAATGTAAATGGCAATGTGACTCATCGTGGGCTGGGGTGAGCTTGGTGGGATGCTTGTTGCACACAAGCAGCAACAGGCAATAAAAATAAAGCGAGATGCTGGTGCTATGAGTGGGAACTCTTCACAGACGGCCCATGCACAATGATAACCAGACACTTTCATATAAGGAGTAGCTTGGGGGGCTTTGACACTGCCTTGAGGAAAAGGCTGACTATGTTGTTTGCAACATGCTCTCTACCTTCACTTTACCCTCAAATCTGTGACGGACTTCAAGATAAAGCCTCCTTGAAATGAGATCGGTGCCTACAGACTTCAAGCGCTTACAACAGTCACAGCCCCTCCATACATGAGTTCGGAGGTGATGTCTAATTGACAAAATATGCCCTGAAAAGAATCAGTGACCTGGAAACCTTGCAATTTACAGTCTTGCGTGTCACAGATGTTTCTGACAGGATTTTATTGAATCACTCACCTGGATAGTGCTTAGTGTAGAGGTTTAAGTGCAGTTTCTCCTTTTACTACCTTTACGACATACTCTGCTGAAGCCTCAATGAGCCAGTGGCACTTTGTGTTCCTGGGATGCAAGCCAGGGTAATTAGCAGTATCAATCTTCCCCTCTTCCACTAACACTGCAACACTCCCACAGCCCAAAACCTGCAGCTGAAAAAGGAGACAATTTAACAAATGGGATTATATGGTACTTTTAATGAACCCAAATCAACAACTTGATTTTTAAGGAACCCAGACACAATAAGGATAGTTATTATTTTAAGGAGGTCAGAAAAGAGAGGAAAGGCATTTCTACAGCATCAGTGAGGTCACCGGCTTGAGGGTCCTTACAGACTCCCGTGAAAGTGAGCTCAAAGCTGTGACCAGTGTTGCTCCCATCAGAAACAAATATAATGGTGACCTGGTCCAACTGGGAGCAGAGGGGCTGGGAAGCCATCCCCGCAAGATTTACCTGAGGAAGACAAGCAGCTGGTGGTAAGAGTGGTCTGAACATACATTTATTCAGGGAAATCTTGCAGTGGTTCATTAGGCTAGATCCCATCGGGAAGGTCTCTTCTCGCGCTGAGTGGAGAGACTATTTGGCTTTCATTGCCTATAAAATATTTAGAGGTAGTAGAGAAAAATTAAAGAGATGGGACGTCATCCAAAGCAACCATATGAACAACCAAATATTCCTGGAGGCTGAATTGCATAGACTAAGGATTAACATTATTATCAACACATCATCATTAGTACTAAGTTAGAGTGGAGAGGCAGCCAGTATTTGCAGGAAATGTTTATGCTCTGTCGATTCAGTATTAAGCACAGCTTACAGAGGCACAACAAGCCACGTTTCTTTTAGTCTCATCTGTGCCCAGTAATCTGCATGCTTGTTGCACCATAGAACAAATTTTGAACCAAGGAAGAACCAACCTTTGAGCTATGTTTCTAACCCATGTGACAATAGCTCTGCTAATACATTGGAAACTGGTCTGGACATGCACCAGCTAAGCAAGGCTAAGCACTTGGTTTACTCTGATACCCAGGGTCCGTAAGAGTAAAACAGGTATATTGGAGACAAGGCAGAGGGGGCACAGAATTATGTACAGCTGAAAGACATTTTTGAGATGCCCACCGCACTGCTCCAGATGCCAGCATAAATATGACCATGTCCCTGAGTCCCACCTCCCCTCCTCCATTTGGGTGTTGTCTCTAGCTGTTTAGATTCATAGTGCACGACACAAAAGGCTTCTGAAAAGTCAGCTAGAATTGCTGTTTTTCATGACAAGAAATTACACCCAGTAATCTTCACTCAAAGGCACCCAGACTTACTGATCAGCTCTCTTCTGTTCAAATACAGGGACACACAGTCACGGTCACATCCCAGTTGGTACTCTACGTCTAATTTGGTGAAGTGTATCAAGATGATTTTGTCCTCTGGCACTGTTATATTCCAGGTGCACAGGCTAGAAGCAAGCAATAGTAAAGGCATGTATCTCCATGGCTGATCTTAGCCCTCATCAGTCCCACTGCGGGCTGGGAGCCTCCGGGGATGCTTTCCCTCAAGCATGCACCAGAAGCTGACAACGGATGTCACCAGCTCCACCCGGTAAATTTTATCATCAACCCCCTTGGCATAAGCCATCTGGGAAGAGAATTACCAATAGCAGAGGATTGCTGTGAATTTGCTCAGCACTAGATGGGGACTGACGCTTCCTCAGAGCAGTGATAGCTCTGTGCTGTGCGACTGACACACCCCCAGCCCAGTCCATCTCATTCCCCTGCCTCCTGCGGGAGCTGAAAGCTGCTTTGTGTGAGCTGACATCGATATGGCCAGACCAAAGGATAAAGGGTACAACAGATCTCTAGCCAGACACAGCCATTTCATGAGCGTGGCTTGTACAGAATCTGTATTACAAACAGGCTTTGTGTCTTCCTGCCTTCCCCCACAGTGCTATCCTGCGCAGCGAGCGTAGCTGGGGACTTGCACTGCAGGCAACACACAGCTGATCTCATCCAGACGCTGCTGCAAGTGGTGCCTGGGCCAGCAGTGGTCGGGGCTTCCAAGCCCTGGGAAACACTTCAGTGGGTGCCCCAAGGAAAATTCAGTGTTTGACTACCAAGATCAAACTACAGTTACCTGTTGTAAGGGTAATTATTCTCCAAAGCTTGGGGGTAACAAATGCGGCTAATTTCTTCAAAGAGCAGGATGTCTTGGGAACTGCACTCCGCTGGCGCAGGGAGAGGGCTTGGCACAGCAGCTAGGGAGAGAGAAGGGTTGTACAGGGTATTGCAGTACAGCACTGTAGGTTAAGGCACAGGCTACAGCACTGCAGTTGTTTCAAACACAAAGCTCTTGACATGCAGCTGAGAGGAGCCTCAGGTGAGAGCACAGGCTTTCTTTCCCAAAGTCCTACTTAAAAACCCCCAAACTTTCAGGAGTTGTCCCACCGACACAGTGGGCTTACATTCATTCAGCCTGCTAAGAGCTGACATGGCTACTCCAAGCTCATTTTTAATGAAACACTACTTTTATGTCAGCCTTCCCTTCATCTTCTATGGGCATTTGGTCTGTGTGAATCCCAATAGCTCTACTTTACAAAGGGTAACGCACCCATTTTGTAGCCACGTGCCTTCTGCTCCTTGCAGTTACTGCTCCCAATTAAGAGGCACCTTCTTAGCCGCAGACAGTCCCCTTTTGAAAGCATAATCATTAAGGATCCCTAGCAAAGCCGTAATAGGTTGGGTATTAGTTAACACCAACACCTCAACTTTGATGGCTATGACAGAAATAACACCATCTCTTTTATAACTTGTATTAGCCCTGTAATCACCCGTACAGAAAAATGCAAGCAGCTGGCGGGGAGTCGCTAGACCTGTGCCTGGCTACAAAAGGCACTTTTGATAAGCCACTAAAACCATAGCACTTAATACGGTGTCCCTCTTCCCATACGCATTCGCAGTAGTATTTGATGAAGAGATAACTCCGATCAATCCTGCATGCCATTTCGGGAGCACAACAGCAGTTCAGACCTCAAGCTGGCAAGCACTCAAAGCAGGCTTTTATGAGAGCAGGGCTGGTACGCAGCACTCAAGGGACACCTCGCCGAGCTGGAAGGGCTGCATTCAGCCAGAAGGAGGGCAGCCCGAGCAGCCTGCTGCTTTTCCTTCAGGGGATGCGGGAGTCAGACCTGCTATTATAACTGGGTTTCTGAAGGGGGACTTCTCTGTTTAAACTTTTGATTTTGCCATCCCAAATTAAAAGATAATATACCTCGCTGCTAATACAGGGGCCAGAAATTCAACAGAACGGCTGTGGGTGGAGGGGAAGGAGGCAGCACAAGCAGGGCAATTTGGATCCCTATGGTGCTAAAGAGACAGGAGAGGGAAAAAACCTCCCAGCTGTCATACCTACCTGGTGTCATGTGCTGGGCAATGAAGTCCACAAACGCAGCCACCCAGGAGAAGATGCTTGGCGAGCCCCAGGCTGTGGTGTTTCTCTTGAGGGTATCCCATCCTCTGCTTCAACCCACCCCCCAGGACACCACACCATCCAGAGCCCAGGTGTCACCGGTCCTCAGACATGCAACAGGGCCTCCGGTGTCACCCTGTCCAAAATCCATTGGGGAGGAAAGGTGCCATTTGTTCCTGTGCCAATGGCATCGACCTTTGACAGTGTTGCCTGACAGGTTGGCTTTAATACAGAAGCCAACACAACCCAACTTGCTTCTTCCCAGTCACAGGGGCCAGGCACCATCCCTGCTCATTCGGCTGTGCTTGTTTAATCTAAAACGCACCAATCTAAGCTCTGTTGCTTCACTCCCCTGATCCGACTTGCAGTTTGGCAACCTGCCCTTCCCCATACACAAACCCCTTTTTTGCCCATGAAGAATGAAAAAATGAAAGCCATTTCACTAACATCAGCTGCAGCACTGCTTTGAAAATGTTCACACAAGATATGACATAGGGCAAGGAGCTTCCCAAGCTACTGCTTGGTTAAAAAATATTAATGCAAGCACACCCCAAGGAGACTAGTGACAGCCTAGGGCAGGGCAAGACTGGCCTCACTCACACTGCTGGGACCAGCAGAAAAGAGTTTGGCCCTGGGCAAACTCCTCTGTTGCAGCCCATTGCCCACTGGGACTGCCTGAGTGAAGGCATCAGAAGGCTTGAGCGTGTGTAAGATGACATCAAGTGAGAGGTGGGAACTGCCTTCTTTCCAGCCTCCCGGTAGCATTTCCCATGCCAGGCTCCTTTGCCCATTACCTGGAGTCCCACCACTGGAGGCCCCCCCTGGTTTCAGCAGAGGTGCTGGCACCTGTGGGCAGAAATGGAGGTCCTGCTGTTATCAATGCACACTGCAGGTCTGGCTGTCGATGAGGGGCAGCTCCACCTCCTGCAGGACAGGATCCAACACCCCAGCCACTGCAACCATGCCACGTCCAGCATCTGCAAGACAGCTTTCCTCTCCAGCTGAATGATAGCCAACAGCCCCATTGCCTGGGAGCCACATCCACCCCTTCCCCAACAACCCGGCACAAGTGGCTGGAGGGTCCCGCACCAATTGCCCACCTGGGGTGGAGATGTTTTGAAGCAGTTTGTGATCGCTGAGCAAAGGCATCCCGGTAGGCAGGCAATGATTTAGTTTTCCCCAAGCCACTGCCTCAAAACAGGGTCGGACTGGGTCATTCCCTTGCAGGTTGGACAACAGACATTGCTTTCTTCTCCCAAGCACCCTACTACAGTGCTGGAGACTTTCAGGGGCCAAAATGAAGCTCCCAGAGAGCTGCAAGCATGAGAGACCAGGCCTGGCTGGGAGACAGCATGCTTCCTCCTGGAAGGGCAGCTGGGGAGTGGGAGACAGGCAAGTCTCCCCTGTTGTGGATGAGCCCCAAACCTCTGTGGATGTAAAAATAAACAGCAACATTCACAGTTTTCTGATATCTAGAGGAGAGAATATGGAGGAGTATACTTTTTTTTACATACAAGGGAACTATTCCCACTTTTCTAAGACCTTGTAAGGACAGCTATGCTTGCAGGAGGCTCCGATACATGCACATGAATATGCAGAGCAGCACTGCAAAGTGCAACCTTCCCTAATGTGCTCCAAGGTCCCATGCTGCAGGAAAATGCTGATCTGCACATCCCTACAGGGGCTGGTTCTCTGACAAGCAGAGGAGACCTCAAGGGGTACTTGAATTTTCCAGCTGGCAGGAGTCACCTTCTCTTGCATTTCGCTTTCTTGAAGAAAGTGGTTCCTTTCCTTTATCCATTACCCTTTATTCCTGCAACTGTGACGAGAAGACCCTGCCAATTTTTTGCTTTGAGGGTGGTAAGGCACTGAAACAGGTTGCCCAGGGAGGTTGTTGAGGCCCCATCCCTGGAGGCGTTTAAGGCCAGGCTGGATGTGGCCTTGGGCAACCTGGTCTAGTGGGAGGTGTCCCTGCCTATGGCAGGGGGTTGGAACTCGATGATCTGCAAGGTCCCTTCCAACCTAAACCATTCTATGATTCCATGATTTGACTCGCTCTCAGACACCTTGCCCCAGCCACTAGCCACACAGCCTGGAAGTCTCTATCCCTGTGGGGAAGGCAGATGGGCTGAACCTCATCCACTGCAGAGGAAAGGGTGCACAAATGAGCACCTGAACCCCCTTCTTCCCAGAGCATATCTGATTTACAGGTACAAACAGCATCCTTCAAGTCACACTGTTCCACTTCTCCCCTTCCCAAAACACCACAGTCACACGTGGTTATCTATAAAATGGGAATACAATCTGCAGTTAGTCACGTGTAATTAAATTTATACATGAGTAATTCAGAGAGATCAGGAAGATTGTTAGCTATCTTTGAATGTTAACTTAGGCAGAAGGATACTTGGGAAAAGGACAAAAGCAGCGGGGGAGCAGCATGGCAGGGACCTGGAAAGGAAAGCAACTTGCTTCTGTATCAATCTCATACAGCATGGAAACTGGACAGTGCTTGGGAAACCCTTCACACCACCGTTCTTGCCAAAGATCAGCATGGATCAGATCAGAGGAGTTATACAGGAAATGAAGAATTCAGCTCAATTCAACCCAGACTCTTATTGGTTAGCTTTCTCTTCATATTGGGAGAAAAGCAGGTCACAGTTCTTTGTCTGCCTTGACGGGGCATCGGCAGTGCCCAGCCTCCAGAAGGGCCAGGCAGGGAGCCCTGTAGTTTCCTCAGGGGTTGTCCATATGGCTCAGATGCTGTCAGGCCCGGTTCATGCCTAGAGACATACCTGTTCAGCCACAGAGTACGGGCACGCAGGCAGCCCTCAAGCAGTTTTCCTTACGCTGCCTGCCAAGATGTCTGAGCCCTGAAATGAACATTTCTTGGGTCTTATTTCCCTTATTCCTGCCATTATGAGCAAACCGTAAGCCCGAGCCAGTGATTTGAGACATGACAGTGACAGAAGGGTGTTTTACGTTGGCTGATCTGCCATCTGATGGTCGCAGGCAGTCATGGCCAGTTGTGTATAATCCAATCCATAGTAGCTCTATACAACTCAGGGAATTGCCTTTGAAAATCCTAGGAAGTTAGAGACTTGTGCCACTTCTCCAACACCCTAAAATTACCTCCAGAGGCTTTGCCTTTGTCTGCAGCAGTACTTGGAGCGAGCAGGTTTTAACCCAGCCTACTTCTCAGTGGGCAGGACCCTTGCAGCCCACTGCTAATTAATAGCCCAGGGCTATGGCCAAGAGGAAGCTGACGGTTTTCCAGCAGCTAGCGGAGAGCTAGCATTGGCCCAATGGGGCTGGAGGAAACTGTGCTGGTACAGCTTGTACGAGGGGAAGGCACAGGCACACAGCAATCTGGTGCACGAAGAAAGAATGGGCGTAACCAGAGCACAGACCCTGACCGAGGGATAAACTTTTGGGACAATTAATAAAAGCCTAGGGCAAGATTTAACCTAATTAATAAGAAATGTATTCTTATTCTTTGATACAAAATAAAGGCATAACCGAGGGGACTTTACTCTAGCATAAAGAGCATGAGAAGGGAAGGAAGAGGGGTATTTTTTCTGGACCAGCACATCAGATAAGGACTTTGCCTGTGTAGAGCACCCTCCTGCAGCAGCGATTCATCCCCTCGGGCTCCCGCTTACCCTAGTGGGCCGGGTGCTGCAGGTGCAGCAGGGCCACATCGCAATCCATGCAGTGCACCTGTTTGAATGCGGAGCAGATGACAACATCTGGCACAGGGATGCTCTGCTCCTGCCTGTCTGCCTGCTGGAGGTGACGCTCCCACACTGTACCACCAGGCTCTTCAGGAGTTTCCTGATGGGAAAAAAAAACCATGCAAGGCTGATGAGGGAAGGGGCCGCTGCCACAAAGCAAGTCATCTCCTGCAAGTTCCCACCCTGACACTGAGCCTGCAACCCCTCAGTGTGCTCCCTCCCTGGGAACAGTGGCTGGCCTTCGCTAACAGGACTTTCAGTGGGGCTCATTTCACATGAGCAGCAGTACAGAGAATCCCCTGAGCTCCCGCTGGAAAAGCTGGACTTACTTTTAAATGGATAAATAGGCTTCTTGTTTAATCTGTTATCCATCAAGGTACTGTACCTGGGCAGCGCAGAGCTGCCAGGAGGCCAGGGAAGGTGCCAGCAGGTTTCATTGCAGCCAGTTTGGTACTGAGAAAAAGGACAGTTTATCTTTCACCTTGGGACTCACAGAACCCCTGCACCATTTTTGGGCTCGAAACATCCAGCTCAGCCCTTTCTACCTGCAGTCTGGTATCCTAAAAGGCACATGAGAACCTTTAAAAGCAATCGGAACTGACTGCTAAAGTAATTTTGGTCCCATAAATCCTTCTTTCTAATGCTACTATCAGTGCATTTAGGAGATGAGCAGAGGCTCACATTCGAGAGCTTCACAATTATTATAGGCAACTACACATATTTTAAATTAATGCTAGACAAGCGTATGCCTGTTATGGTTTTTCTGCATATTTTATAAGCAATATAATGTCACAGTTAAACTTAGAGCAATCAACTCCAACAGTCAAAACACCTTTCAGTATTTCTTTTAGCAATTAGGTAGAAAGTGCTTAAAGTGATGAGAAAATACACTATCAGAGCAGAGTTGCCCAGTAAGTAGGTGGGCAGTAGATCCCATCTTTAGCAAGCCAGATCTGTACTCTCCTCTAGAGACCCAGCAAGTGTGCTGGGGTGCAGGATGGAACAGTTTTGCACTCAATGGGAGACATGAATTCTGTTCATTGATCCGCCTGGTGCCAGCCACGGCAAGAGACCTTCACAGGATCCACACAACCCATCTGCACCTCAGCTGTCAGCGTTTCCCGTTACCAACTCTCACAGCACACAGGGCAGCACAGCAGCACGCTCGTCTCAAGATCTTTGTAATTAGAACTGATTAAAGTTCTGCCCGAACTATTATTGAAATGGGACAAAACGCATACCTGAGGCAACTACCTTTTCTCTCCAGACTATGTTCACTTGAGAGTCCAAGAAACCCCAGTGCTCAGACAAGAGCTTTGAAGTCTATCTATCACTGATTTGCAGTAGTTTGATAGATTTATATATTTTTTTTTAAACCCTTCCCTCAATCTCTTCTCTAAGCTACGTGGGATTGCACCCCTTCATGAAAAGCCAATTTCTGTGACTTACCACCACGCTATTTCGCCCATGCAGCCTCTGAAGTGGCAAGTCCAGGCAGAATGGTTTGAGGGGACTGGTAGGCACACACTTTACTACAGCTGCCTGCCCCCAAGTGTTTTGAATCAAGGTATAGAGGGTTCAACCTGAGCCTCTGCTACAATATTTTCTAATAAATTAAGATTATTTTATTTTACACTAAGGGAAACCCTTTCATTTTCTAATCACTTTTAGCCATAAGTAACACACCTACTAATGGCACAGCTTGGCTTTAACCCCCAGAGGCTGTTTACTGCAACTGGAAGTTCCTGTACTTCCCAGCAATGTCTGCCACCAGGATTGCCTGGCAATGCAAACGCTGCAGTAACAGCAACAAAGGTACAACACTGACAGCAGAACACTGGAAAGTAAAAGCACCGGCTAGTTTTGCATTGAATAGAGAAACGAGGAGGTGTCTCATTATCAAGGTTAATCTTGCACATTGAAATTTTTATACCATAGCAACTTTCTCATTATTCAACATCAGCCCTCAAAAATGATGCTCAAGTTGAGCAAGAAACAGATGTGAAACTGGCTGGTCTGCAATTACATTATAATGAATTATAAAAGGGCTGGCAAAGGGGCCACTTATATCATTTTCCCTGCCCATTAAGAGGTCTGTAGCATGACCTGTAAAGCTGGTCTTGCATTAAAAGTACAGAAGCCAATATGACTGCTAGGAGTAATGGGACAGTTGCCAGGGCTGCTTTTACTAGGAAGCAGCAGTGCTTCTCCTTCTGCCTCAGAAACACTCCTCTGGTCTTTGTGCTGAGCAGGACATTTAAATTTGATTCAGTCTCCCTGTGCGGGGGAGCCCTTTCTCCAGGCTTTGGGTAGAAACATGTGGAGACCCAGCAGGAGCAAGCAGGGTGCCGAGGGGTGCACGAGTTGCTCAAGGACCCATGGCAGATATGACTGTGACAGAGCACTGGTCCCACTCAGCTCCAGGGGGGGCATTTCCCCCCCTGACTGGGGAACCTCACCCCTGCACCCAGGAGCTCCCCATGTCCTAAGATGAAATCCTGCTGCAAGAGCTGTCAAGAGTGAGTGAGGAGGCCAGGTTGACCTACTGCTCCAGGCTGACCACACAGTGAGCAGCGGTAATAACCACATCTTCTCAGACCAGACCGCCACCACAGGAATGGAAATGGCCTGGTTTGAGGGACACCTTCAAAGAAAGGGTCAGGTATGTTTTGAGATGAAGTGAGTCTCGTTTTCTCCCCAAATGTGAAATAACAAAGATCAGCCTGTAAAAGAACTTTTTCCTCTCAATATTAGTGTGTGGGATGCCCACCTGCCTGGAGCCCAGAGGTGTCATTTCCAAGGCCTGGCTAACCCTTGGCAGCCACCTTCAGCCCCAGCGGTGCATCAGTGGAATGAGATCCTGGAGCATCCCAAAACAGAGGGGACTGGACGAACATCTCACTCTTCTTCCCCGCTTTCCTGAGCTTCCTGGGCTTGATGCTAAACAGGGGTCTGGAGGATCCACCTCCCTGACCCCAGCACCCTACCCTCTCCCTACACCACCCCCTCCTTTGCCTTCCTGCCCTTCATGCTACTACCTGTGTACATTTTCAAGCTGCTGCATGTGCAGGTGTCCTGGTTTGAGGTAAAACAGAAATTTACCAGTTTTCTGCTCAGTAGTTTTACTTCTCAGTTAAGCCTCTTCTAACTAACTGAACTCTCTGAAATTGGCAGCATATTGTTCAGATGCTGTTTGCTCCCAGAGTGATAAGACCAGATTGTTTATAATTTATGCCAAGGAATGGTATGCAGAGAGGCTCTTGCTACAACCACCAAAGTCAGCTAACTTTGTTATTTGCCCTAATGGAGGGTGGGAAGAAGAGCATAGAGGGGTCACATCTGTGGGGAGGAGCAGACAGGACAGGTGACCCCAAACTCACCAACAGGGTATTCCATCCCATCGGCACCATGCTCAGTACAAAAACTGAGGAATCAAAGGGTCAGCCCCCTCTCTCTTCAATGGCTGGCATCCAAGGAAGACTCTCTCTGTTCCCCTGCCTTTGGTTCCAATCCATGCATTCCTGAATCCAGATCTGGAATCCAGTTCCCATCTGTCGCTGAGTCCCACCTGGGATTTTCCCAGTATCTGCTGGTGACATCGTCATCATCCTGTGAGCTTGATATGATTTTGTATATATTTCATTATTTTCTATTTTATTATTAATATTTTCATTAAATTAGTCTAGTTTTCTTTTAAACTCCTAAGTCTCTTTCACAGAATCACCGGGGTTAGAAGGGACCTCTGGAGATCACCTAGTCCAACCCCCCCTGCCAGAGCAGGTTCACCTACAGCAGGTTGCACAGGATGGCATCCAGGGAGATTTTGAATGTCTCCAGAGTTGGAGACTCCACCACCTCTCCGGGCAGCCTGTTCCAGTGCTCTGCCACCCTCAAAGGAAAGAAGTTATATGTTCAGATGGAACATCCTATGTTCAAGTTTGTGCCCGTTACCTCTTGTCCTATCATTGGGCACCACCAAAAAAAGACAGGTCTCATCCTCCTGGCACCCTCCCTTTACGTATTTATAAGCATTGATGCTCAGTCTTCTCTTCTCCAGACTAAAAAGACTCAACTCCCTCAGCCTTTCCTCATAAGAAAGATGCTCCAGCCCCCTAATCAGCTTTGTAGTCCTTTGCTCTACCACACAGCTGCTTTCCAGCAGGTCAGCCCCTGACCTGTACTGGTGCATGGGGTTATTCCTCCCCAGGTGCAGCACCCTACACTTGCATTTGTTGAACTTTGTAAGGCTTCTCTGTGCCCAGCTCTCCAGCCTGTCCAGATCACACTGAATGGCAGCACAACCTTCCGGTGTGTCAGCCACCCCTCCCAAGTTCGTGTCATCAGCAAACTTGCTGATGGTACACTTTGTGCCTTCACCCAGGTCATTGGTGAATACATGGAACAGGACTGGAGCCAGTACTGACCCCTGAGGAACACCACTAGTTACAGGCCTCCAACTTAGAGACCAAAAGGGGATAATAATCTGAGGGCCGTATGGGGCTGTATTTTTTTACATCATTAACGCAGGCCCCAGGGAGGCAGCACACTTCCCTATATAGCAGATCCAGTCTACGTATCGCGCTTTCTATTTCCTTCAGAAGCAAGTCACCTACAACAATGACCCATCTTTTATTTTTTACTGAGGTGGTTTTGATGCAGGTCTCTTTCTCTTCCTCCTCCTTCAGGGAGAGGTAGGGGATAGCATCTGTCCCTCTTTTCATCAGCCAGTCTGGCCCAAACCGGGACAGCAGGGACTGGATTTAGGGAAGTGGAGGTAGCAAATTCTATTTGCCACTGGTGCCAGTGTTTGCTTTGACAACATGCAAACAAGTAGAACTTTTCTAAGTAGAACCATGCCCTGCTCAGTTACTCTTAAGACGACATCCGAAAGGCTTTGCTCTGTGCTTTTCCTTGTGTGAACACAAGCCACCAGGCAAGGTAACTTTCCTCTGCAGCAGGGGACCAGGCAGGCACCCTCCTTTCCCACCTCTGCAGCCTCTTTCTACACCATAAAACCCAGCAAATCCTCAGATGGTGCACACCACAAACGCTCTGCAGCTGCATTAGCTCAGACCAGCCAGTGGTCTCATCCTAACTATTAGACCAGCTCATTCCTTCCCACTTTGGGAGGGGAGTCAGCCTGGGAAGCTGGGCGAGGAGGACATACAGTCCAACTTCCACTCCTGAGCAAGCAGTGTTCAATGATCTGAGGATGAGAGAGAGATGCTCCCACCTCTCCTCCCCCTTCCCCAGGGGAAAAGGCAGCGCACTGCAACACAGACCTGCCAGGGCTACCCCGCAGGCACCCACTCTCTCTCCCACCAACAATTTGAGAGCAGATCCCAGCAGAAGAGCATTATTCAGGTCAATGGGACAAACTCCACACTTCAGACCTACAAAGAAGACACAAACAAGAGTGGTTTGCAGTGAGACAATCCCCCACATGCTCAAATGCATCATCTCAGGCTCTTCTGGCAGGTAGGAAATTAATGGGACAAATCCCAGGTGTCACAGCTTTCCTGGCTCCAGCCTGAGCCCCAAGCTGAAGGCAATTATATGGGGATAAACAAAAACACACAGAAATGGCATTTCTTGATAAGAAGCTGATGTGTGCAAAACTGAGGTCTCCTGTGAGGTACTTTCATGAAGTGTGTGCACAGTCATAAAAAAAAGCAAATTTAGATCTAATCCAGTAGCCTAATTATTCTTAATGAAATGCAACCGGGACTTACAAAATTAAGTAGCAAGTGCAACAGGTTACAATAATGCCACCAGACTTTATTCAAAGTTTATTATTTCAAAGCTTCAATACCGTAAGTGCCCTGGGGCACTTAACCTGAGCAAGTGAAGTCATGAAAGACATTGTCTCTGAACAGACAGAGTTCTGCTGGCCCAGCACTCAGTCTTGGCTTTGGTCTGAAATACATTGCAAGGAGGCAGAGCTTTCTCATATTGCTTTTGGCATCAATTGTACCTTAGAAATGTGGACGATGAGCATGGGGAAGGTTTGACTTGGAGCAAGGTCCAGCCAGGGATGGCTGGCTCCGATTACGTTTAAGATGCTTGGCTGAACTGCGCAGTTTGAGATAAATTCATGCAAATCGCATTCATGCTCTCCAGGAAACCCCCGTCAGCCCTCGCCCAGCAGGGAGGGGTGCACCGCACAGGCAGGCCTGCTGGACCACACGCTGGGTGGAGGAGGAAAGGGTGTGCTGCTGCCCCCAGGTCAGCTCCAAAATGTGATCATTGCAGCAAAGATCACGCAGGAAGGGTGTTCTCAAATACTTGGGACACAAAGAAAAGGAACAGATTGCAACTCCTCATACTGGAGGTCTGCTTCTCTAGGCTGGGTGGTTTCAGGAGAGGAGGAGCATCAACCTTCTGGCTCCTTTGCTGAGAAGAGGACACCAGCTCTTCCTCAGCTCCTTTCAACCTTCCCATGTCTCCACCAGCTAAAAATTGCATTGTTAATCACTCCTGTCCAATGGGTTTCTCATGCCTCTCCCAAGCCAGGGCTGGGATAAGAGTTTAGTTCCCAGCCATGCAAGCATAAGCAATATAATCCTCATGACTTAGGAGATACTCGCTTCGTGTTTGCCCCGGCGAGAGCCTGGAGTAACTCACTGGAGTCACCAGGAGGCTGAGTCCAGATCCAGAATGTTACCAACTCTCACAACGACACCCCTCCAGCCCTGACTTTAACTTTGGGTCCTATATCCTCTGCGCAGGCTCGAGGGCAATGCTCCTGTTTTAACCTTCCCATCAGGTCAACAGGCATTAGAAAGCCTACCAATCTCTTACACCAAGAGCCAGTGAACTGAGGAGGCCATATCTTTCTCCTCTAACTGGATGGCCAACCACCCCAAGACCTTAGCAGCAACAAGTGGTATTCACCCCATGAGGTTGAGGGGATCCTTGCACAACCCCTGCAGTGCTCCTGGTTGCAGAGGGGCTGAGCTCCTTGCTGTCCCATTTAGCTCAGCCTCTCTCTCTCTCCTTCCCTTTTTAATACAATTTTATCATATTCCCAGGACACTCTCTGGCCTCAAAGCATTTGACTACTGCAGAAAGCTCAGTCACAAAATCAGGCACAATTTTCTAAGCCATTGACCTGGACCAAGCTCTCCCTAGCCCATGTTGATGACTAGCTTTTCCAACAAGAGACTGTGGTGATTATTGCTATAGCAGCAAGTCTACTAGTGAAGTAGAAAATAAATAGACTTTATCAGAGAAGTAAATGATGTAGAAAACACCATTCCCTGAGGTGGGGAAAGAAATAGCATTAACAACAGCAGAAGGACCAGCATCGTATCAGAGCAGGATAGAAGGAATGGCAGTTAGGTAGTTATCCCATCTCTTGCCCCAGCTGGGCAGATCTTTTTAGCACTAGTTTTTGTTACCATTTCCTTCTCTTGCCTATAAGCATCCCTAGGAAAGAAATTTTTACATGGATGTGGTACCAGTCCAGACAGGGAATTATAAATATGTTAGTCACTGCAGGAAGATGCGCAAGAAAGATTTGAGAACACGGTGCCATCTATTGCTCTCCTAGACACTTTTCTGACCTGACTGCCCCGGTGTCACCGGTTAGCAGCCTGAGCAGGACCAAGCCATTTCTCTTTCTTGCACAGCCAAGGGACCACACCACAGCTGAGCAGCCTGCATGGGGAATGGCTGACCGGCCACAGCAGCCAGGAGAGGGCTGTGGCAAGCAGCATTTGGATCAAGAGGGCAAGAAAGGCTTCCGGTCCCAGCAGAGTGGCAACAAGGGCAATCCAAAATGACTCAACAGGGGTAAGCACATCAAGCTGCAGCACGATTTATGAAGACTGACTGGTTGTATTCACCTGTTTGGTACCCTAAAGAAGCAGATAACTCCAGTGCTCATGGCTGTAATCCCCACACTGGGGCACATCTCCCCACAGCCCCTCCGGCCCCACAAGCCACATGCAGAACTTACCACACGGAACAAGAAGGGATACCAGCAGCACAAGGAGTCCTGCTCCCACCACAGCCCTGGGTAAGCACCCCGTGCCAGAGCCTGCAGTGGGCTGTGCTACACACAGGAGAAACAAGCTGCCTCCATCCAGCCTAATGAGCCCCTTTTATAGATGAGGAGGGCAATGAGTTTTGGCAGGTGAGGCTGCAGAGCTGCAAATCAGGTGGGTTTGGAGGCTCTCCAGCCATGTATGTACTACTGCTGGGAGTCACCAGCTCCCTGGGTTTTCCTGTTTGTAGTTTGCCGGCCACTTTGCACAGGGACAGCAGCAGGAGCTAAGTTCCCCCCCCCCCGCCATTCCCACCAGCCCTGAGCTGCTCAGCCCTTGGGGTGGTTTGAAACAAATCTCATTGCTTTTGCAGAGGAGGTTTAGCACAGGTAAAGGTGAGTCCAGCCAAGTTCCTCACCCACTGGTCTCTCCTCGGCCAGGCCAGCCGGGAGGAGCGCATTTACGAAGCATGGTGACGTAGTTGCCTCTTCCTTCCTGGAGGACATCAAGGCAGTCGGACACCTCTAGCAGCTTTTAATCTGTGAAGCAACACGTAGGGTTTACAGAGAGGCTTAAGTAGCTGCCATAAGGATGAGAATTATTTGACGTTTTTCATAGGGAGAGCTGCTATCCACATACTGCTAGAGCAACTAAAGCACGGAGCTGCCTCTTCTTTGGGGCCAGGAACTGCGGAGTCCCCCAGGTGTTGCAGTGCTTCCAGGCACATGGGGCCCTGGTGACACCCACAGCAGAGCTGACATCCCCACCCCACCTCGGGAGCTGCTGAGCCTGTCTCCATGGGCACTGCCTGCCCTCCTGGCCAGCTGGCAGCCGGAGGCCCCTCTCCTGGGATAATAACAATGCCAAAGGCCAACTGTTTCTGCAGGCAATGGAGGGAGACAAGGCCACCATGCTGTATTCCTTGTTCTGTTAAAAGGGCAAAACCTGCCTGCTGCTCCACGGGGCAGGATCCAGGCTGTGACCTGGCCACACGTTACTTCTCCATCAGCACAAATGAGGACCTGGGCAGGGGGGTGTTAAGTAGAAAGCTCCATTACGAAACCCTGCCCTGTTGGGATCTGGGAGAACTTCAGGATGTACGGGGTGACTTCAAGGTGACCGTGCAATTCCGCTTCATGCTACAGAAGGTTTTGCACACACCAAGATGGCAGGAAACTCTGGGGCTTACGTTCAGGGCTTTCGATTCTCTTTCAGATCCATTTTCAATGGAACTCATTATCACCATCACGATCCCCTGAGTGAACCCAAGCCCTGGGAGCACATAGGAGCACCTGGGAATGTCGGCCAGGAAGAAGGGTATTACAACAAAACTGGTTTCTTCTTTATTTCAGTTTTTGCGCTGTGTAGAATCGACACATTCCTGACATGTATGAAGCCTGACATGAAGAGCTTATGCCAGTATAACATGTCCAATCACCAAGACTGCGTAAGCACCAGTGCACATCCTTTCTTACGCTTAGGCTCCAAAAAATGCCTGCTCCAGTATTTTTGTATGGCCAGACTCAAATACATGTGCTGCTGCATAGTTGCTCCTACATGACCAATAACTGGGACTCCTTGAGCAGTAAAATGTAAGCCAAGTGGAGTAAGGAACTTTGGCCCTTCCACCTCCAGAAGAACTTGTTCGTGGTTGGTCCTAAGGAACAGACTGACTCCATAGCCAAGAGAACAAAACCAGACACAGCATTTACTTTTCTTACTTTTTATATAAAATAGACATTTACATACATTTTCTTTTGCAGAGACTTCGAGCATAACTCCTTTATATGAAATCTAGCCATAAAACCCACAGTGAAAAAAGCAAAGACTTTGCAAATTCCGGTACCACTGACATACATCCAGCTGCTGCTAAGTGTGAGTTTATTTTTTAAAGATTTCTAATCCACGGGCTGTTTTCTTGTTTTGTTTTGTTTTTTTTAAAGGATATGCACAACTGATTAAAAAATACTACATACAGAAATAAGAACCATATGAACAACAGGCAATGCAAACAACTCCCGCATGAGAGGAACACGCAGCATGACATCCACTTCAGGCAAAGATTTCTACAGTAATACAGTTGTAGAAGCCATAACTTTTACAGAGGATACCACCGGGGGCATTTTCCAGAAGAAAAAAATTTTCAGCAAGTCAGTACAAACATGGCAACGAACTTTTGCACAAAGTTATCGAGATTACCTGAAGCAGCTTTGCCACATTGAAACACGTGTGAATGCCAAGCGCTTTTTTTTTCTCTTTTTCTTTACCTTCCTTTTTTTTTTTTTTTTTTTTTTTGCCGCTGGGTTTAAATGTACATGAAAGCAAAATGGTGCATTTTGAAATTGCTGCAAGAAACTAAAGGCTGGGGAAAAAAAAAACCCTCTGAGGGCTATTTTTTTCCAAAGATTGTGCATAATTGCATATATCAAAGATAGAAATTGAGCACTTGGTCAACTTAATCACATAGAGATTGAGGAGACTTAAGCATATACCAACTGTTTCACCGAAGTGGAGGACAAGTGAGGCAAAAGATCATACAACTGTATTCTAAATTGCCCAAATATTAAAATTAGAATGACAATTCTAAATTTTTTTTTTCACCAAATATCGTACACCGTATCTGGCCTGGTTTCTATAACTTGAGAAGCTTTCATAGTTTTTAGGTAATTTTAGGGGTGTGCAGCCTCCCCTGCAAGTTATGCCCTTTTCTTTTGGATTTTTTTGACTTAGACTTCTTCCACATATGTGCACGCATGCACACCCCCCCGCCCCATCCTCGTCGAGATCTCTGGAATGAAGGCTATTTGCACTGCTGCATTCACTTACTGTTTGGCCAAAATAAGTTGCCTGCACATTTGTAGGAAAATTCAGTCTCTGAGAGAGAGAAAATGCCCCCCACTGCATCATTTATCCTGGGGGATGGAAAAGGAATGGAAGCAAAGAATGCTGGACTTTAAGTAAGCAATAAAAGAAAATGAAATCCATCAGCTGCAAATATTATTCATGGGGAAAGGAAAAAGCAACACAGTAATTATGTTTTTCATTTAGGATTAAAATGCACAGTAAATACACAAGAGTCCTGTCTAACCAGCTTTCCGTTAATTCTCCACTTTACTATAGGCGAGCACTGAGGTTTAGCCAATGCAACTTGCAGAGAGCAAACTCTCCCCCACCAGGTAGAGCTTCAGCCATTTATTAATTTGCAATCTCCACTAACCATGCTGAGCACTGGAGCTGACAGAAAACAACGTATTTATAACTCATTATTTTAGAAGCTATGCAATGCTAGAGAAAGAGGACATTTCCTATGATTAATTAGGATAATATCCAGTTTATCACAAGGTAAGTTGCTCTATTTATCTTCCACAATAGCATTCCATTTTGGTGGAGGTAACACTTTTCATATCATACTCATTCTTCTTCTTCGCCTGCAATAAACCTTCCAAAAGATTAATGTCCTGAACAAACACAGCATTTCAGCATGGATGCCAACGAGACAGGGAGTCAGCTCAAAACTTCACAAGGGTTTGGTAGCTTTGGTTGCTTTGGTAGCTTGGGGTCTGAATCGTCCTCCAAATAAGCTGCCAGTTCGCAGACCGTCATCCTGCATAGATGGGGCATAAAGTGCCGGTTCAGGAGAGCGGGGTTCATGACTGAGCCCTCCTCTCTCTGTAACTACCACAAATCCAGCTCCAAAATGTGGAGAGTCGGCCTTTCGGCATATAAACGTAATGTGGTTCAGCTGGGATAAAACTCTGTGGATATGTTGCCTGCCTAACTCAGCGAGTGGATGGACAAAAGCCATGTCTTCCAACCAAACTGCCTCCCTCCCCGGGAGGATGGTCTCATCTTTCCACGATATTCTGCGAGTCAGGCAGTGTTGCAAAAAGGGCGATCCTTCTCCAGGATCTGGGAGGGAAGCACCCAAAGCTATATTATACTTCTACACATGCACCAGTTTTAGGAGGTCAAGATGACTTTGATCTGGTTCTAGGACAAGAACGAGACAATCATTTCTACCAGGTCTCTCAGGAAAGACAAACTAAGCTTTAAGCCAAAGTTAAAAACGCAAAAACAAGTCATCCCCCTCACAACGCATTGCTATAAAAAAATACAACTTCTTTTGTATTTGAAAAAATATGTTTAGTTGGCCCCAATTTAAAGCCACACTGCTGTGGGGCTTGTAGAATATATTGTATTTATTTAATATATCTTTATGAGACGAAGTTTATAGCTGATACACGTTTTAAAATGAGACATATCTCCCCCCACCCCTATCCCCCATGCCCTTTGGCTAGCTGTCGAAGCACTCTGCTATGCACGGCACCGCTGTCGGGGGCTACACCAAACATGGCCCTGCCAACCCCCCCAATTTGTCACCACCCAGCGGTGCTGCAGGCAGGCAGCCGGCCAGCCTGGGCACACGGGGCTTTGGTGAAGGTGCCCCCAGGACAGGCTCCCCCTTGGGGAGAGGTAGAGGGCTTTATGGTCCAGGTACCTCTGAATACCCCGGTAATGAACCACCTACAACTCTGCAATGCACAGTGGGGAACCGACTGCTCTCAGAGACTATTTAAGCTTTGGTTTCCCCATCCCATGGGACTCTGCTGGTGCAAACCCATCTCCTTCCAGCTGTCCTGGCAGCACCACGGCTGGGCAAAAGCTACTCCATGCACGGCATCCAGCAGAGTGCTGGCACTGGGGACTTGCAGAAACATCAGGCTGGCAAGTCCATGGCCGTAAAAGTCGTGCGACAAGACAAGGGTTGCTGACCCAGACCCAGGCCCTCAAACCCATCCTTGGCCGCGGAAAGGAAGCTGGTTCAAAAGGAGAGAGACCAGAAATGTGTGTCACCACCTTCTCCTCCCGATGGTATCTCACTCCCATCAACCTCAGGAGCCAGCCTCTGCCCAGCTGTAGGCACTGGCTGGTCTCCTTGGCCAGTGGGGACTGGTATCTCCCAAACCCAGTCTCGTCTTGGTGTGCACACAGCCATGGCTCCAGTAGGTCCAGAAGCCCTGACAGAGCAGACACTTCCACCAGCCTGGACTCTCTCTGAGCTCCAAATGCAGTTGGAGTCATGTTAATAATTTGTTGGTAATTGACCACCAGTGGTGGCTAGACACTGAGCTTTTTACATGAAGCCAGCGGAGCCACCAGCGCACAGCTGTCCCATCACACTGAGCGAATCCGGAGCTTGCTGAGGTGCCAGGGACAAGCACCAAACAAGCGTGGGGGCCATGTGGGTCACTGCCTCACAGGCTTTTCCTCGCAGATGTGTATCAAGGCATCACACACCTGATCTGAACTGTCCTTTACTAATAACGCCAAACCCTGGGCTGCTCTTCTGGGGACTGGCCACAACCAAGCTCAAATATAACAACTTTTACAGCGGTTTCCTGCTGCAAGAGGAACAAACTGATGATGTACGCTGATGTCCAAACCCACAGGCAGTGGCATCAAGCACAATCCCACCAATGCTCTCCGTGAATACAAACCCTGGTGGAAGCAGCAGAAGTGGCAGTTTGATTCAATGTGCTCTGCAGCCATTTGCTTTAGAAACATCCTTAAGGGGAGTTATTTAAGGACACCTTGGTGGTCCTGCATTGTTGTAACTTCAAACCATACAAGTCACAATGCCCAGCCATGTGGCCAGCTGTGAAGAATTCCGCCCAATTTGTATAAAACAGAGAAAATATATTAATTTTTTGATTATTATAAGTTAAATAAATAAAGCTCAAAAATAAAAGCCCTAATTCTGAAGAGATTTTTTTCCCCACTTCAGTATTTAAAAATATAGATTTATTACTGATCAGCTATAGGTCATTTTCTGTATCTTTTAGGGGAGGGAATGAGAACACTTTGAGAAAGAGTTTTGTGAGTGTTATCACCATGATAAATGGGCTTTGTCCCTGCACACCCATAAAAAAGCCTCCTTAGTACCTTTCCAGCCTAGGAAATCTTCCCTAACCTCTCTGTGGCTTTACTTTACCTCCTATATTGATCAGATTGGTTGTTTGGGTTTTTTTTACTGGGGACTGGACAGGAGGACAAGTAATCCTAGAGCTTCCCATTGCCTTTGGATGCTTCCCTTTTTTTCAGAGTAATAATTACGTGGCCCAGAGGGAGAGGGCAAAAGGTAAAGCCATATGATATTTGACGATACTGACATCATGAACCTGAATTATTACAAAATGACTCTCTTATGAGTAAAACATTCAGGTGAGGTTTTCCCTCAAAGGATCATTTGTCCTACTTGTAGAAACATCCTTCTAGGGTGATATTCAGATACTATTTTCCCTTTCTTTAGAATAATTTTCAAGTCAGATTTAGAGCTGTAAAAATGGCCACCATTTTCTCAGCATTAACCACTTAAAACCTTTTTATGTGACCATTATGACCATCTTTCCTGGCTCAGAAGGACCTGGCAGCACTTGCAATGAAGCCCATCAGTGGTACTTTCTGTGGACGAGGTGAGCCTGTGTTGAGTAACAGGAGGTGCTACTTCACCCTCACTGCAATGGACGAGTGCTTTGTCTCCATGGTTTCCCCAGTGATAACCAAGATATTGAAGGTAGCTGTCCCACCCACACTCCCTGTGTGATTAAAATGGGTTCAGCCTAAACGTAAATCTTGATTAAAGGAAGGTCTTAATTCATTCTCCAGCATGTCCCACAGGAGCCGAGTGTCTCCTGTAACTTTGGTCAAACATAAGCATGAATTCAAAATTTGCCTTCCATAATTCTGAGTCCTATCAAAGTTCCTTCAGCATCACTTTGAGCACTAGGCTTCCACCATACTTTTCTCCAAGGGGCATGAGTTTCTTTCCACTGGTGACTGAATGCTATGTTTGCTCTTTCTCCTGGACTTCTTGAAACCGTTTCTCCAGGCGATCCAGTTTGGCCAGATTCTCCTTCAGCAACTTGCTGTTTGGAACCAGCTGTAAGGCTTTCTCATAGTAGCCACGGGCAGTGATGTAGCTTCCCTGCAAAGAAAATGAGTGACAGATCTCATTTGCATTCCCTGACATAGGAAGTCCATTCCTTGGGAATGGTGAAGACTGTAATACAAAGGAGGAAGAGTTTATAAACCTAGAAATTGTTAGGTAATAGGAATATTTCTTCGTTATGAGATGGATCTCTGAGTGCTATTAGCCTAAATTTGACCAAACACACATGGCAAGAAGCAGATTTAGATTTTTCTGTCATGTTGTACCAGAAGAGTTAATTTTACTCAGTGATAGGATAGCTCAAGGATGTCACACAATGTGACTCTTTAAGACCCGAAGCATAATGATATGATAAAGTATTCAAAAATAAAAGCAAACACACAGTGGGCTATTTCCATAATTTCATGCCAGTATTCTGCATTAGACATCTTTATTAAATTAATCAGGTAGAGAGAAATCTTAAAAGTCAACTCATGGTGACATTTTTAAAAGTAGGTCAACAGCTGAAGCAGGAAAACTTTAGAGATTTACAAATACAGGATTTGCATTACATGATACCTATTCCCAAGCAACCTGGCTGGGACATTCTAGTTGGTGTAGACAGATTTTCCTCCTTTTTGGATAAAATATGTCGGGGACACTCTCTGTTCACAAACATGCAGCTCTTGGCAGTTTGAAATAAATTTAGCTTTCTGCCCTGAGTAGCCGTCTCTGCAGTTGACAGCTTAAGGCAAAGCAAAATTGTCAGTACCTTGATGTGCTCGATGCCTCCCATATTCATCCAGGCCTGTGCTTGGTCTGGGTTGAGCTCCACAGCCCGTTTATAGCTCTGCATAAATATGAAACATTTTTAGGTTAAGAGTCTGAGTCTTCAAACAAAACCACTGCTGGGAGGGAAAGAGAAACTAAGTTTCCTCTCCACCTGAATCCATTGAATATATAATTTCAAATTCTTCTCATATACACTGCACAAACTGAATTTCAGTTTCCTTACAGCAGAGGTGACATAACATCCCGCTTCACCTCTAAGCTCATCTCGCATGTTTTCCCTGCCCATGGCCCCACCAAGCCTTGCGACCCTCTCCCTGCCACCCTGCACCACTGAGGTCTCCTGCACATCAGGGTCATTTCCCTGGGCAGGTGCCTGCCACCCGCAAGCCATGTGTGGGCTGTGAAGCTCCTTATCTGCAAGGCTTTAATTTGGAGGTGATACAGCCACCTGCATGAAGGTTTATAAGGACCTGAGGACAGTGCTATCCCTCCCCACTGCCTCTGCCACCATGCATGAGAGAAGAAGCAATGAGGAACTTCTGGGCTATGACAAACAGCACCGTTTTTATGATGTCCCAACAGGAAAGGGTTCAAATCAAGATTAGGCATCTCTAGGGATATTGAGAATATTCAAAGCTGTCCCAATAGCAATATTTTGTGCGATTATTTAACGCTAACATAATTTCTGAGTTATCAAGCCTCCTGCTCCATAGGATAAGCCAATCTCTCAGCTAGTAGGTAATGAGGTGAGATGTAACGACGCGGTGGGCTCTCACAGGTCCCCACACTTACAGTTGAGCCACCCGCCAGGAAGAGGGACTGGGGCTGGATGGGCCAAGGGTCTGGTAATGAGAAGAGGCCAAGCCTCCTCCATAACCCCACCACGACTCTGTACTTAGCCTCTCAGAGCAGGGAGCCGTATTTCCACACAAGAATGAGGAAAAAAGTTGCAATGAAGTCTGGCAAAGTTAGCTGCCCTACAGCTTTAGCCATACCACTGGTGAACTGCTGAGCTCCCGAGGCCAACAGCCAGGGTGCATGCAGCAGGGAGTATTAGATGCAATGAGCTAACGCTATCTTTTAACCTACAAAAATATCCATAGGGCTTAGAGCAGACATACCTCAAAAGCCTTGTCAAGGAGATTCTGTTCTCTTAGCTGGTTTCCTTTAGTGAAAAAGAGCTCTGATATAACTTTTGGATCCTTTGGTTTTAGATGAAGAGCTTTTTCTATAGCTTCCAGTGCCTGTGAAAGAGCAAGAGGACATTGTATTATTGTATTCTACACCCTTCCGCTTCTCATGCTCTCCTCACCACTAGGGCCTCCCAGCATAACAGTCATCTTCCTGCTTTCGTTGTTTGTCCCACAGTGTTAACCGTGGAAATGAGCATTTTAGATGCTTGTGGCTGATGGGCAGTGGGTCTGACAGCAGAAGGAGCAGTAAGCGGTAAGAAAACCACACTGCTTAGCTTCAGTCCCAGTACCTAGATAAACAGAAGGTTTTGTGAAAAAATAAATCTACTGGATGTACACCAAGGCATGTGATGTGTCTCTGGAGAGACGGAACGTAAAATTCAACCTGAGCTTGGTGTGTGAGCCCTCAGGACGAGGGTACCCCACGGCCACGGTACCTTGGCATAGTGCTCCTGCTTGCTGTAGATGGCTGACAGGAGACGGTAGCACTCCAGACACTCTGCATCCTCGTTGAGTATATGGTTTGTCATCTTTTCAGCTTCCTTCGTCCGCCCCATCATTGCTAAAACCTGAGCCTATGGAGCCACATTATAAAGGGTTATGATCTTAAAAAGCTCAGCCCTCTTTTAATACATGATGCTGCACCTAGTGGCTGGTGCCAGGCTCCTGCTTCCCCTGCTGGTAGTGTTAAGAGGCACCTCAAGAAAAGGCAGAAGAACTGACCTTTTCTAGCAAGTAAGGGACAGGTCAGATTTTCTCTGTGCCGAGTCCTGCTCGGCTGGAAAGGCAGCGGCTGAGACATAGGTCTGAGGTCAGGAAGGGTGAAGAGGAAACAAGGACAGGAGAAACAGTCACTGGATGGCCAGCATGGAGGTAGAACCAAGCTCCGAGCCTTGGGCAACATTCCCACTAAGACAGCCACCCTGCTCCACTTTCGTGGCCCTGCCCTGGCCGAGCTCACCCCACACTCACCAGCGCCAGTCGGATCTCTTTGTTTGAAGGCTGCAGTGACGCTGCTTCTCTGTAAACCTGCAACGCTTCTTCATACCGCCCCGTGTTGTAACACAGAGCCCCCAGCGGGGACAGGATTTCAGCCTTCCGGGATACCTTCAGTGCCCTGGAATTTGGGAAAAAGAGATGCTTCCGAGTGGTGTGGGGGATCAAAGCCTAAGACTGAGGTGTGGCTGGCGCTGGGATGGGGCAGCGAAGCTCTGCACTGTGCGTGGCACGTTCATCCCACCCCGGGGAGCACAGATGTAACATCCCGGGGAGGGATGACCGTGCCCACAGCAGCAACCCCTCTGGCCACCTTGAGATGGAGAGAGGGACACCTCCAACGTGCACATGAGCATGCAGCACAGGTGGGGATGGCTGACGGTGGCAGAGCCCAGGGAGTGTGAGCACAAATCAGGATGCCAAAAAGGAGGCTAAAAGAAAGACAGTCCATCCTGGTACATACTGGGAGTCAGAGCCTGCCTACTGGCACATTGCTGGGGAGCGCTTGAATTCCTGACGGTGCCAAGGGTTTGGTGCGAGGTTGTGCAGCATTTATGGTTGCTGCTGGTGCCAACAACCTGCTCATGCCACCGAGAAACCTCTGGCTTTGTTGTCAGAGTATTCCCCAGCCAAAAGCAGCAGTGTGTCCATCCTCAGGGCCTGGGAAGTCAACACTGCCTGAGTCCACGCTGCCCCTCCAGGCATTCCCCCAAAATAGCCAAATAAGCAACGGTAAATCTGGTTTCAAAAAGACAGAGCAGGAATGGGGAAAAACCCCAACATGCACTGACAGATTCACAGATCAGAGGTCGTTTAGGGAGACAAGCTGTACACGGGGAGGAGGGAAACCTCTGTCCCCCATCCCAAAATCTTACCGCTTGTACCATGCTTCAGCCTCTTTGTTCTGCCCCAGGGAGCGGTGAAGCCTGCCCAGGTTCACCATGGCCACGTGGTGAGCGGGGCTCAGGCGGATGGCCTGCCTGTAGTGGGACGCAGCCCGCTCGGGAGCCCCTGGAGAGGAGAACAACCATTGAACTGCTGCCTCAGAGAAATCCCGTCACAAATTCAGCACGCAGTAATGCTCTGGGTGTTCTTTCCGCTATTGCTCTGTGTGGGGGAACCATTTGGAGAAAGAAATCCTGCCTCAGCCTTTTCTAGAGATTAAAAAATTGCTGTCCAAATTAAGATTTAAGCTCCAGTATCCAGAGACGATCCTGAGAAACAGATTTTTCTAGGGGCGGGTTTTGCAAGTGGAGGGTACAGTCATCAGAAGGCTGCTGACTGAAAGCACCCTCCTATCATGTTGCAGGGGGTCGCACCCTCCACGCTTAGGACAGAGTCCACCCCAGAGAGGGGGCTGCGGTGCATGTCCTACCTCCCGGGAGAGCATCCTTGCACCCCGGCTCGCCAGAGACACGGGCAACGGAAACATGGAGAACAAGCCACCCAGTATTCCCCACAGCCCCACCGGAGCTGCAAACAGTTTCAGCTCTTTCCAGACAGAGACTATTCCCTCCATGCTGCGCTGGCCCTGCTCAGTCTCCCTGCATTGCTCAGTAGGAATGGGAGTAGCTGCCAGTGCCCAGCTAATTCCCACCTCGAGGCAATAAATCCCAGACCGCAGGTGTCCAGGTGCCTATTGTGGAGCACGGAAGCACCATCTCTGTGTTGCAGAGGAGCCATTGGGTGGCACTGCTTCGCTGCGCGAAAATGTCTAGCGGTGCAAAGTCCTGCAGTCCATGACATCACCGAGCACCACCACAAAATACAACGCTGAGCAAAAAGAAAGGTGCCAGACCACTAGCTCAAAAGCTTAAAGTTCTATTTCTAATACTGTATTTTTATTTAGCTCAATAATGACTTTCCTCAATAAGGATCTTGCAGTGCTTTCCTCCTGACTACCTACTAAATAAATTAATGGGGCACCGCATAAAGTTCCAGCATTTCAGCAACGTAAAATCATATTTTTAACCCCAGTGGTCGTTTAATTGGTTTGCACACTCTAGACCAGATAATCTCCCGATGAAAAACGATACTCACGGAGCTTTGTCCACCAACAAAGCTTTTGAGTACTGGCATTTTTTTAAGCCAAATCACTTCACAATGTATTTAATTACATTTCTAGCTGGAAAGCAGAACTCGAAAACAGCCTGCGCGTGTTGGGGCACTGAACACGCTGCCATGGGAATTTTATTTGCATAGCTTTTCAGATCTAGGTTGGTTTTCCTGAGACTATCTATGGAACGTAAAAGTAACACCGACACTTCTCAGCATCTCCTTTACAGGAGGGAGGAGGGACATCTGTAGGGAGATTCAGAAGCGCGTAAGCTTCATCCAGGGCCAACGACATATCTTTCAGGGCGAGACTTTTCCAAAACATCCAGCAGCAGCTTCAATCTTCTCCCACCACCGAGGAGGCAGATGTTTTCGAAAATCCTGTCTACAAACCATCCTGGGAAGCAGCTGGGCAGCACCTCGGTCCGTAAGTCAGCCAGTGCCTCCCCTGCTCAACGCACAGGGGTAACGCGCATCGTTAAGGGAGACGCGCTGAGTGTCTATGACCACTGCAGAGCTGTCTAGTGTTCTGGCTCCCCAGAGCTGACACTTGCTGGAGGCTTGTTGCACAAAATCCTGCAAGTTAATTGGAATGGTGCTTCCCAGCATCTCCCTGTGCCGGCTGGGGAAGAGCACAGGCTGTGATGGGCTCACTTCCAGCTACTTCTTTCATGCCTTGTCATGTCTCCAGGAGGGTGATTTACACATCATGCCCAAAGTATCAAAAGTCAGTGGGTTTTTTTCCCTGTTGTTTGTGTGTAGGAAAGTGTGGGAGTAAACCAGGAAAAGTTAGTTTTGACTTTGGCAGAACACAGAAGTGCAAAAAATAGAAAGTGCACTGCACTGCATTTGAACCACAATGTTTGGCAGGAATAGGGCAGTTTAACTGGGTTGGGAAGCAAAGATGAGGACAACGTCAGAATGAAATTAATGAGGAATTTTTATTATTTGCAAGCTTTAATTCTGCCAGGGCACAAATTCAGAACATCAACCTCTGCTGCTAATGCCATGATGACCTTTTTGATTATTAATACTCATTTTGCCCTCGTATTTATTTCATAGTGGTACTACAGAAAAGTGACGGCTGAGCATCAGCTCAGAGGTAGGACAGCCAGCTGCAGACTGATGGACACCATCATCCGTTCTTCCCAAGCACTAATGGAGTCAGGCACAGTGTCAGAGGGGCAGAATGGGTAGCAACCACACACTTTAAGCCTACACTATTTCATCACTGAGTCTCAGCTCTGTTCTGGAGGGACTGGACTATGACAGTACTTTCATTTCCACTAGTCATTTGTCAAACCTGGCCTTGCTTATAAAGCTGTCAGTAAAAGGTGGTGACTGCAGCGGCACTTTTTGTTGTAATGTGGATGCCAGGACGTGCCTGAGCCCAGGGAGGTGGGATGGGAACCAAGAGGCCAGAAAATAAAGGCTTTGAATGTCACTACAGAGCTCCTGAGAAATCAATTCACCCCAGAGTATCTTGGGGTTTGTTTCCACTGATGATTGTGGTTTAAAAGCCATGTTTGTTTTTATAGCAGTGGCACTCCACATTTACAGTCAGAGAGCTGCTCTGTCACCAAGTAGAGCTGCAAGTGCTCCAAAGACCACGACAATCCACTTGTGTGCCTGAGATTTGGTTCGATGTGGCCATGCTTTCCTGGAGAAATGGCAGCATTGTCAGGGTGCTGCCCAGCTCAAATTGGAGAGGACAACTGCCTGTGCAAAGATGGTGAGAAACACTGAAGGAAACAGCCGGGCTGAATGCCACTGCCGCACACTGCCTGCATTGATTACAGATTTCAGTACGCTGTGCCATCTCAGCAGCGTGGGGATATTTATTTCCCAGCTACAGTGGAGGCACAGCTATTGCCTTGGAAGCTTTTGACACCCTTTAAGGTGTGCGCTGGTGAATAAAACAAATCAAAACAAATATGGCATAGAGGGAAAATCCCTTGCTCCTTTCTCACTTACCGGTATCAACCAAGAAAACACCGTAGTTGTTATGCAGATCGGAGCTCTCTGGACAATTCTCTATGCCAGCCTTATAGACCTCCTCCGCCTCCTTAAGCCGTTCCTTAAAAAAGAAGGAGATTTCTTAGCCGTGGCAGAAAGGGTGTCAGCACCATTTGCCACATACCTGCATCTTGTGACAACTCCCTCGATGCACGGGCAGCTCAGGGCACCAGCCCACCCTGCCTTCTAGGAGGCCAAAATTCTACCCCACGGCATGGATGCGATATAGCTGCCGCCTGGTACCCTAGACAGCTTTCCCCTATACCTTCCCAATTGGAGCTACCTGAGAAACAGAAATCACAGCTGGAAAGGGTGGCTTTTGTGCAACGTCAGCGAGCCCCAGCTGGGCGCGCATTCAGCTGGGAAATGCGGAGTGACGGGGGTTGCGGTGGTTCCATTGAGAAGTATCTGTCATCTGGGAGCTGATATATTTTAATTTATTTGTTTAATGAGCATCTCGCTGGCTAACTTTTCCCCTCCGGAGCTCTGCTGTTTGTTTCCTAAGCAGCAGGGAAAATACAAGGAACACAAACTTGGCGTGTGTGACGGCTGGGGGACAGGAAGCTTATGCAGGGGGATGAGGGAAGCTGGAGGAGGATGGGGACAGTGAAAGAGTGGGGAAAATCTGACAGATACAGATTAAAACCAGGCACTGTCAACATGCGTGATGTATCTCACTGGCATTGACGGGACGTGCCACCGCGCTGATTCCCAGATGCGTTGTGCAGAATTCTGCACAGATTTCAAGGAGGTTTGTTGGCACTGAGCATTTCTGGAAAATATAGATCTTTTCTTTGTGGAAACACCCTGCCTACGGAAAGTGTCCCACTTGCTGGGCTCTGTCTAGCCTGAGCTACGGGGCAGCCTGGTCCTCAAATGAAAATAAAGCGTCTTGCTTGGATCAAATAGCAACTTAATAAGGTTTCCATTTCTCTCCGGTCAGAGAGTGTACGCCCAATGCCTGCATGGGCATGGAATAGCTAGCATGGGATATCACCGTCTTCCTTCTCCCTAACCTCAGAGCCTTGCTGTTGGCTGTATTTAGGGAAGGAGGCTGTGCACAACAGAGACAAGCATGGTGCAGAGGGGTGTCAGGCAAGCCTCCAGCACCAAAGGCACTTTTTCCAACTCTTCCCTTTCTGTAAAGCACCACAGCCCTATGGCAACAAACCCCACAGCCTCCTGACCATTCTCCCAAGCAAAATCAGCTGCCTGGATCTCCGCCAAGGAAGGCATGGAGCCACCAACGCAGACCTCCTGCTTGGGAGCTGAATCTACGTTGAAATGAGAGGTGGGTCCATTCCCAGTGGTGGACTCTCCTCAAGTCCTGCAAATCCCAGAGACTCCGAAGCTTTCTCTGGATTTAAAGGGTGTACCTTTTGCTCTGTAGCTGCTTAAATGCATGGACTCCTTTCTCACCTCCTATTTCAAAGCTGGAATTAATGGCATTGGAGGCCTATGACTTGATGAAAGCACAAGGTTTGTTGTGGTTAAGTGCTTTCACATTTATACGATAAAGGTCAGCCAGCAGAAAAGATAGCGTGTGATAAAACACAGAAACATACTTTTAAAAAGTGCTTGAGTTTGGACATTTTGGATATATTTCTATGAATTTGACATCATTATCCTGCAAGGTCTGGAAAAGCGTAGTGATCATCAGAACTGACTAAAATGAGGAGCATTTTTTTGAGAAAGCATCTGTGTCACTGAGACATTAACAAGCATATTTTCAAAGCTTTCTGTATTTATTTCTTTAAGTTTAATTTTCAGCCAAGGAACGTGGCTTTGTGTGCATGTATGTCAGTTTTCTTCATTTTATTTACTGATCATAAATCTGATCTTTAAAGGCAGGAAGGGCTGTGTTAAACTGGATTAGCAATGTCCCACGTCAAAACATTCACACTGACTGATATTGAGCAATTTTAGCATTTTGATCATGGTTGCACTGCTTTTTTGGCACCTAACATCCTGACCCTGCATGCCTCAGGTTCAGCACAGAGCCTGCGATGATTTCTCTAACAAAGTGTTTGCATTAAGCGCAGTCAGAAACTGGGGAGGGTGGGCCCAGATTTTTGTGCCAGAGCTTTTCCCCTTGCAGCCTCTCCTCTTCTTGGGAGAAACGCTGTAAGTTCATCAAGGCTTGATTCTCATTAACACTTAATAATGCCACTCCCAGACCTTCATGAAACATTCATCAACCTCACAAAATTCAGAAGATTGGCTTAAAAAATGTATGAGATTTTTATGATATTAAAAAAATTATGCATATGAGAATCTCTCAGTTGAACTCCAGGGTTTTTAAGTCTGGTTTTTTTTATGGCTCAGTTTTTCAGTCTGGTTATGCCTGAGTAGGCTCTCCTCTGCAGCTAAGCGGGCTATAAAGTTTCTTCTTCTTAGAGCAGGCGGTTATTATTACACACACACACCAAAAAAAATCACTTGAATCCAGAAACTAGAGCCTGAAAAGAGACACCAAGTAGCACGAGATGGCTGATGAAATTGCAAGAGCTGGGAAGAAGGTGCTGTTCAAGTGCATCAGAGCAAATCCCGGGGAAGCAGTGCTACAGGAGTGGTGTGGGAACGGCAAACAAAAATGTTTTATTTCTGATATTAGCACGACTGCAGTGATCATGGAAAACAAGGAAAACAGCAATACATTGCGACCAAGTTACGATACCAAGCAGAAAGGGCAGTAAGAAGGGCAAGCATTTATAAAAGGCACAAAACCAAGCTAAACTGTTTTATACAATGTGGCAGTGTTTTTTTCCATGTCAGCTCTGGCTTCAGAAGCAACTATCAAGGAGAGAAAAGGGTAATTACATTGAGTTACAGGCTAATTCCATGCCACGTGAGACATTCCTCTCAGGAGCATTTTTTACAGCTGTGGGAGGAAAGGACCTATAAGCCTTATTTTGGATTCACTGCCTTTAAGATAGGGGGCAACAGGCTGTGCAGGAACCACCAAGGCAATCCCCATCCTAATTCACTGAGCCGCTTCCACACGTTTCCATTCTTCTTATCCCTAGCAGAAAGCTGGAGGAGCAGCAGTTTGCCATGGGCACGGTCACCTCATGTGAGTTATTTTAATGTGCCACTCCTGGTACTTCATCCCCTTTCTATCATATCCCAGGGAGGGGATCGGTTCAGGCTCCCTTCCCCAAAATTCCACAGAGGTGCTGCCTATGCAGCTCACTGCCTACTGCCAGGCACTGCAGATAACCCAACAGCTGTGGGCTACAAGTAGACAGAAAAAACAGGTTTGTAACCTTTAGCCATTTTGGAAACTATTGCTTGGACAAAGAGGAAAACTCCAAAGTGATAAATGGGGTCCTGCCATCATCCTTTGGGCTGAAGATGACAACGTTTCTGCCCGTACCCTTCCAGGATTAGGGTGTGATTCTGCAGCCCGCGCCATGGGCAGCATCACGTATTTGTAGGACAGCCTCTACCACAGTCAGGAGGATGGGTGTGCAAGGCAGGAGCTGCACGACCAGGTAGTCATCTGCTGTGGCTGAACATGAGAAGGTGTTAAAAGCCCGCAGGAAACCACTGTTGTCTGAGGAAATTATACTATCTATCTATTTTCCCTGCTGCTTACTCAAGTCACAAGAGGATGAACAATCTGTACGTAAAAGTAGATGAATTATTGCTGGACTTACTAATGGCATTTGCTTTGGGCAGAAGGCCTCGGGACTCTATAATGGTTTTATTGCTCTGCTGACCTTACAATCGATGGTTCTAATTAATAATTTCAATTAATATTAAAACCAGGTATTACTGCAGAGGACTCATTTCCTATACTTGCAGGAGACTCTTCATTGATGGGCTTATCCAAAACACAGTTCCCATTCAATAAGACTCTTCTTTCAATCCATATGCTGTATTTCTAGGTTCCTGCAGCTGATATTGATAATATTCAAACATTTGAAAGTCACTTAAAAGGGAAAATAAAATAGCACACTTTTCAGTAGCCCATATATATCACAGGTGAATTCTGCAGAGTGTCTACATTGCTAAAGATGCCTAAACCAGAACAAGATCTTTGCTTACAGCTTTGCTGAAATTAATCCATTTCTCTTACAGAGAGAAGATTTCACTAACCAGAATCAAGGAAAACAGGGAAAGACGATAGCCTTTTGCTTTGTCTGTATTTGCATTTGGCAACCTTTTAGCATGCTGTGCTATGAAACAGACCTGAAACTTGGGGGAGAAAAAAAAACAGTTTTCAAAAGGTTTTCTGAGGTGTGCTGGAGCTATGCAATTATGAAGACCTGGTCACCCACCCCCGTACCCTCTGACTGGGGCCCACTGGTTGTGGCAACAGTCCATGGGAGCAATGCCCGAAGCACAGCATCCCTCATCTGCTGCTGCAGACATGGCGAAAAGCAGGGCTTGGTGTTCTCGACGAGGGCACCTAGGCTTTGTGGCTTTTTCTGAACTCAAGCATATTGTGCCTCAATTTCCCTCTTCCTCCACGGGGACAATATTTCACCTCACAGGGGTCTTGCAGAAATAAATTACCTAACTACAGGGAGCACGGAGAGCCCCGAGTAATGAGCACGGGGAACAAGCCCAAGAGGAAATGAGTAATCCTGCCTCCAAAGTGCAGCCTGGGCCATGCGCAGTAAATAAGGCCTGGGGGCACATATTGAACAATGGGGTTAAATAAAATATTGAACAGCTGCTCATTAAGAGCAACATAAAGCTAGCGAGCTTTCGCACCCCCTGTACGTGATCATCTACCACGGTAATTAAGGGCCGTATCCCAATGCGCGCACGCAAGGGGCAGAACTCAGGCTGCGGAGGCCACCTGGTTTCTGACATTTCCTAGCTTTGGAGTGACTTATTATGAAACCTCAAGGTTATCTACGTGGGCATCTGAGGGGGAAGCACTCCCCTACTCTGCTGTCACAACATTCAAGGTGTGGCAGATTAAGACACCACCATAGACGCGGGGAGCTGCAGAGAGGAGGATATTTACTCACAACTTCAAACAGCGATTTAATTCAGAGCCGCATCACGTGGGCGTAATTAGTCACTGCAAATGAGTTGCCTCCTATCCTGAGAAACCAACCTCTAAAGCAGCGCGACAGCTCTCTGCAGACAGCCGCGGACCCACGCCTGCCACCGCGTGCGTGCCAGGCGAAGGCGCTCCGTTGGGATGCGCAGGAGGTGTTGCGGCTACTGCAGCCAAGCGCGCACACACACGCAAAAGGCACGAGAGCTCGAGCGATGCCCGTTACCTGTTCAGCTAGCAGTGAGGCCAGGCTTGAGTAAGCATCTGCGAACTCTGGACCGTACTTGATGGAATCCCGCAGTAAGATGACAGCTTCCTCCTTCTTCCCTTGGGACCTGCAGGACAGGGAAGGAGGGGGAAAAAAAAAAAAGAAAGAATCCTGTAAGCATATGTTGAGGTCATCCCGCTGATTAACTACTTTAAAGAGATGTGGAAGTCCTTGGCTTGACCTTTTCAACAAAGACTAAATGATTCACTCACGCCTCCTCTCCACAATGTGTGTATCCAGCATCACCTCGGCCCATCGCTATTTCCATGTGTCATTCTCAGGACTTGGGAGCACACAAGCTTTAATGAATCTGGCGTTTGGTCTGCTATTCTGGTGGCTGTCATACAGAGCACTACAAATGATCCCAGTGAGGAGAAAACACCCCCAAAACAGTGCATTCCTCAACCTCACACACTGAAGAGCAAAAAAGGATTTTATTTTGGCTATCAGACAAGCAGTGCAGGCCACATGCTCTGTCTGTTGAGTCATAATCACTAGATTTTAGCCTGGAGAAGAGAAGGTTGAGGGGAGACCTTATCACTCTCTACAGCTACCTGAAAGGAGGTTGTAGCGAGGTGGGGGACAGTCTCTTCTCCCAAGTAACAAGCGATAGGACAAGAGGAAATGGCCTCAAGTTGTGCCAGGGGAGGTTTAGATTGGATATTAGGAAAAACTGCTTTACTGAAAGGGTTATCAAGCGTTGGAACAGGCTGCCCAGGGAGGTGGTGGAATCGCCGTCCCTGGAGGTATTTAAAAGACAGGTAGACGTGGTGCTGAGGGACATGGTTTAGGGGAGGTTTTGGCATAGGTTTATGGTTCAACTTGATGATCTTGAAGGTCCCTTCCAACGCAAGTGATTCTATGATTCTATGTTTTTGTAAACTTCTCCAGTCCTACTGTACATCTCCTCTCAATATTTCTCTCTATGGCAAATACATCAAATTCTGCTGCGTTCACCCCATCAGCAGGTAAAGATACACAAAGGACAAGATAGCAAAAGTGTCCCCACGCATGAAATACTGCAGAAGAACCTCCCAGAGATGTCCTTGGGAAGTCACATGCCGTATGGGAAGAGGTAACACTGGGTTTGCATTCAGCTTCTGGAGGTGTGGTCCAGTCATGTCACCGAGGCGCTGACTGACCTGGGAATAGGACATTTGCTCTCACCAACCCTGCTCTCATATCAGCAGGGTGCAGACACCAAAACAGTTGCATTTCCTTAAAAATACCCACAGTCTTTGCGTGTTCCTAGACAAGTGCTGTTATAGATCCACTTATGACTTAGCTAAATGAATGATTTGAAATTAAAATACTGCTAAGTAAATCTGCCTGGGATCTCTAAATAATTCCCTAGCAAGTCGATCATTAGGCTAGAGGAGTCTTTTCTTCAGATCTTAAGGATTATGAAAAGTGATAGCCAAGAGGTGGCTATGCTGATGAGCTAGGTTTCTTTTCAGCTTTGCTCTGCATTTATTGCCATGGAAAACAGAAAAGGTTTCCTGAACAAATATCTAAGAATGTTTATTTATTTGAGCTACAATTTCTCCAGTATCATTCTGTATTGCTTTCCTTGGAAAAATGAGATTTCCTGAGCAAACATCTAAGGATGTTTAACTGGTCTGGAACATTTTCCTTGTGCTGCCTGTACAAAGAATATGAATAGCAGAGCTTACAAAAAGAAACAAAGCACTCTGGGACACAGAAAATATGTGAACACCTTGCCGCCTTGGCCTTAGATTTCATCTGAATGACATGGTCAAGTAACCGGATCTTGTTTATAAGGTGCAAATTTCAGCTGATATTATATGTGGCTTTACAGATTTTTTCCTTTTCTAGTCGTGTAACTGGAAGAATATTTTGCCTGTGCATTAAGCTAAGTAAAACCAGTTGTGCTAGTCTTTTTCTTCTTCCAGTGGTGTTCCATATAAATTACATGAATGAAGCAAAAAGAAATAAAGAACCACTTTTCTCCTACACTAATTAAAGACTAGCTAGCTTGTCAATTTATAAAACTTTTGGATCCCTTGGCTGGAGTTTCATGACACATTTTTATAAATCAAAAACAGATGACTGCTTTATAAGGGTATTGATGTTTGGCAAAAAAATGTAGGAAATGCCAGCTACAGAAATAAAAGGATTAAGCGATCCACTCAGCAGCAGTAAATGTTCCCATTAACCACAAGCATGCACTCTAAACATGGGGCAGCCCTCTTAATTACTGGGTTTTTTCGAAAAGACCTTTTTTTTTTCGTTTGATCCAAGAACAATGTTTGTCTCCTGAAAGTGGGTGTAGAGTGGGAAAGATTATGGCATCTTTTTATGTGACAGACTGAATTATATTAAAAAAAGCAGATCCAGTAGTTTCTCAGAGGGCTCAGGCCTGCAAGATACTAAGCACTCTGGCCAGGTGCTTAAACGCGTACTTAACTTTTATGTATGCAAGTTGAAAATTAATTACTGGCTGAAGTGCTTTCCTGGATCAAGGCCAACGTTTTGCAGGATCGACGCCGTCGCTTATATAAATGTCCTGCAATTTGGGAGAGCACAGAGCATTGGAAGAACAGTCCGATACAGTGATTTACCATAAACTGGGGATCTGGAGCAGGAAAAGCTAGGTAATGTATACCTTCGCTATGAGAGAGAGAGGAACAAATTCAACTGACACAAGGAGTCTATGATCACTTAATCCAATTTTTCTCCAAATTACCTTGCCCTCTCCTGACTCCCTCTTCTATTTGAGCTCCCAGCCTCCCCTCTACAATCAGCATGCTTGAGCTGAGAGCAAGGAACATCTCTTTCCACCAGAAGCATTTCTTCCATGCTTTTGCAAGTGCCCGACAATTGGAGAAGCATCAGCTTAAACCACCCTGTAGAAGTCTGAAGGATGCACAGGGCCGTGTGTGGGCTGTTAGCACTGGAGCAAATTTCACTTGCAACAGAAAGAGTAACCTAGGAATTAGTGTTCTAGAGGACTTTATAACTTTGAAGATCTGTTTTATTTTGTGAAGGTAGTTTGACTGCCTGAAAGCCAGAAACACAGAACTCAACAAAGGCTCCACAACTGTTCTGAACATCTCATCTTGGTTTTACACCAAATCCAAGGGGAGCTTGCACTGTCTCTCTGCCTGTCTGAAAGGAACCTTCTAAGCCTGTCTGACTCCCTGGTGTAAAACTGACTTAGATAATTTAGATGCACTTCTATGCCATTTATCTATACTATGTGGATGACACCCAAGCAGGGGAGCGGGCAAGGCAGGGCTGCGCTTCAGAGGGACCAGGTCTGAGGGGAACCTCATGAAGTTCAACAAAGGCAAATGCAAGTCCTGCACCCAAAATGGGATAACCCCATGCATAAGCACAGGTTGGGGGATGACTGGGGTCCTGGGGGACAACAAGTTGACCACAGGCCAGCAATATACCCTATGTGGCAAAGGCGACCAACAGTGGGTCCAGGGAAGTGATCCTTCCCCTTTACTATGATACTTGTGAGACCACATCTGGAGCAATGTCTCTCCAGTGTGGGGCTCCCCAGTGAAAGAAAGTCATGGGTTTATTGGAGGAAGCCCGACAGAGGGCCACTAAAGAAGGTCAGGGCTAGAGCACTCACTGTGCTGAGGAGAGGCTGAGCGAGCTGTGTCTGTGCAGCCTGGAGAAGAGAAGCTTCAGGAGTGACTTCACTGCTGCCTGCAACAGCCTGGTTGGAGGACACAGAGAAGCCAGAGCCAAAATCTTCTCAGAGGCGCTTGGTGCCAGGACAAGAGGCAAGAGACGCAAGTAGGAACATGGGAAATTCTGATTAGATATAAGAAGAGATATTTTTCACCACAAGGGTGTTCAAACTCTGGAACAGGTTGCACACAGAGATTGTGGCATCTCTGTTGTTGGTGGTGTTCCAAGATTCATCTGGGGACAGTCCTGAGCAACCTGATCCAATTAGACTTGCTCCGAGCAGAAGATTTGGCGAATTGAACTCCGAAGGTCTGTTCCAACCTGTTACTCTTTTAATCTACTGTAAATTTGGCATTGCCAGAGCTTGGTTTTTTTTAATAAACAGGCTGCAATGTGTATGCAATACTGACAGATAACTACAGCACTTCATGCAACACAGAGTATCCTAATCAGGGACCATCCAGAAAGCCAGATGCAGTATCACTGAACATTTATCACTGTTTGCTTCTTTGAATGGAAGGGAGGAATGTTTCACTCTCTTAAAGACCTTAAATCTCAATACACATAATATCTACCTGATGTTTTTCAGCATCTTCAGACAGTTACGCAAGCCTGGTCAGCACATTCACGTACATACATATCCAGAAGCCTGTACTGGAGAGGGCAGTCCTCCTTCCTCTGAATAGATGGGTTTGCTAAACTTGGACTAAATCATGGTAACAAACGCACAGGACACCTTGTGTGTTACTCTACAGTCAGAAGAGAATCAGTCCTTTGAATAAACTCAAGATTTGAGTGGACGTTGTTTCTAGGCACTTCATTTTCCCCTTGAAAATGCAGCCACAGCTCTCAAAGCACGTCAGAGAGGCTTTTCTTCATAAGAAATAGTGTACTGAATATTGAAGTGCTTTAGGTACCACAAAAAAGTTCTCTTCCATTCTTCCTGCAACAGAAAGCTGAGATAAATATTTACTTCAAATGTTCTTAATATTTTATTTCTCGTCTCTTTACAGAATATCCCATAGGCTATAAATTTGTGAGGCATTCTGAATGATATTTATCTCAGTTTTCCACACTGTATCTCAATAAAATGGAATCTCTATAGAGGAGTTAAATATTTATATAATGGGAAACTTCAAAACAAAAGACAAGAAAGCAGTATCAGGCTGCTCTGCGTCACTGATCAGGGACCATGAAAGCAGAGAAAGAGATTTCCCAATTTCAGGTAGGCCATCTTTTTGGTCTACTTTAACTAAGAAATTTGTTGGCATTGTTTAATTATCTACTCTCCAATATTTATATTAGGCAAGAAAATGATGACATACAACTTTATTTTAGGACATGTAAACAAAACCAGAGGCCTATTGAGGCATTACCCTGCAATGTTTCCTGAGAACATTCATCTTCTGGCGTATAGCTGTCTTCATTACGTGCAAACAGAAAATGGAAACATCCTTTTTCATCTAGAACTTCTGCGGAAAAAAAACTGAAGAACACCACCCTGTGGTCCTCAAAACAGATTTTTACTTAAGTTTAAATCACAAGCAATGGATGCTTAAATAGAGAGCTTATTTACAGGGAATAATGAGAGGCAGATCCCCACATGGGAACAGCAAACCCATCCTTCCAAAATCATGGAGTTCCCCTTTCTTAGCACTCCAGAGGAGGTGAAATCTAATACCCGCTATCAGATTTCCACACTAGGAGCAGGGGTAGGTATAAGGAACTCAGCAGAATTCAATGGGAATTCCCCATGCCAGACGGTTTCCTTACATGTCTCAGCACAAGCAGTACTGTTACCGGACATGCCTTAAGCATTGCAGATCTGGCTCTTCCTGATCTGCACCATGCACTGAAGCCTCTGCAAAGAGGACACACAATGTTTTTATGGCTTGGGCATTTATTCTCTCTCTGCCATATGTTTAAAAATCAAAACACTCTTGGTAATGTCTCTTAGCACAGCCAGAGAGTCCTATCCACCTGTAATATTCTGGAGATTTTCATTTATTACCTGGATTATACTAGCATTTAGTTTCTGCATAATACTGGTTGCCCTACATACATATATATGAAAGGATAATTTGAAGAGCCATGTAGAAAACATAAAAGACAAAGTTGTAGGAAGGGGGAGCTTGACATTTCTGCCTTGTTCCCGTCTGGTCATCTCACAAGTCACCTCATGCTCCAGCACGGCTGATGATCTCCGCTAAACTGATGGATGATCCAGGAAAGGTCCTCGCAAAGGGGTTTGGGCTAGTGTTTTAGGGGAGACGTTCATATAGGATCTGCCTGCTTACCATCTGCTTTACATGTGTGTTAGTCCCTTCACCATGAACTATACCTACTTTTTAGCAGGTTTTTTAAAGCGGCTAGGGAGATGAGGACACCCGTTTTCCATTATAATTAACAGTATTTCTGTGTCCAGATGCACTAGGTTGTTTGGAAGCCAAAAAAAAGTCTAGAAAATGTGAGCAAATGGATGTGGGAAAAGGGCAGGTGAAACTTGACGCTTTCTTTTGAGGAGTTTAGCACAAGCATCACTCACCTTTAAGATACTGCAATATATGGCACCACAGAAGGATGCAGAGCACATACAGTCCAAAAGGACACACAGTATCTTAGCTATCACATTAGGAAAACCATGACAAGCACATAAAACAAACAGCAGTTCTAAAAGATTTTCCCACATGTCTCCTTTGTGCTTTGCCAGTGCAACAAATACAGTTTCTACCCATCTTATGACCCATGGCTTGTAAGAGCCCATCAACAGGCCAGATTTAAGTGTTATTGACATACGATGTCCTGGTGCTGCTTCTGGCTTACATCCTTCTGTATTAATATTTTATATTTAAAAAAAAATCACAGAGAATAATAACTAAGGCAAACATGATGGATTAAAAGGACAATATGTATTTTTAAACAGCATTGCCACCTAAGATTAATTTCAATCAACGAAATCTGATGAATAATACAAAGACCTTCCATTTCTCTCGTAGCAAGACTGTCTTTACCGTTTTCCTTTCTTGTGAGTATTTCCAGTAAAGCATTCACTTACTTTCTATTTAAGAATTACTCAGCTGCCATATTCTAACCCCAAACCATCAGGTTTACTTGTAATATTATTCTGATAACTTCTCCGATACAGAATGGACCAGGCAGAACTTCAGCAATCCACTTAATATCTGTCCTACAAACTCACGCTCAGAGTAACAATTCAGAACCAGAGAGATCAAGTATGTTTTGATGAGACAGTGACACTTCAAAACCAGCCCAACACTAAGGCCTGATCTGCTCTAAAAGATTTACCAGAGACCTATTACCAGAAAAATAGGTGCAGTTTATATCAGCAAAAATGTACTTTAACTGCTGTAGTTTATACAGTTCTGTCAGCAAATAACACACTATCCTCACAAAAACAAGGGGGTTTTTTGCTGGTGCAAAATAGTAATGCAGGAATAGAGATACTTATTTTTTTAAATTGCACCCCTAGCAGATCTTATCATACTGACAAGGCTTCTTGAGTAGATTTAAGTTCAGTCTTTAGATGTACTTAGTCAAATTAATTTGCATTATTATGATCATCTGCTATTCTCCTTGCTAAAGGTTGACACTCTAAATAACAATGAGCGAAATTTTGTGCTGATTAACTGGTTTTCTTGCTCAGCAGAGTAACCCTGTAGAGATATAAGCCAGCTTTCCCCTCAAATCCAGACCCACCCCCTCTGCAATGGGATGAATCTTCTGCTGCTCTGAGCATCTCAGAGTTAGGTGTTTATGCCTAAACTATGCATCAACCTTCCATACAGTTAATGAGGAGAAGTGGGAACTTGCAGAGTGGGATTTACTGGGTCTGTGTTATTTATTAGATCTGCATCAGATGCCCGTCTTTGAACAACATGGCTTGCTCCACTGAAAAGGTTTACACCTCTCCGTGGAGATGGGAGTCTCTAGTGACTAGCTGGGTTTAGGGACCTCATGTTTTGATGCCTGATTCGGAATAAGTGAATTTCCTCCATCTGAAACACAATTGTAAACAGCACCTGAAGTGATGTGGCACACACCATAAGGACATCCAAGCTAAGCCTCACCTTTGTGCTGGCACACTTGGCCAGCAACAATTTCATTGCCATTCCTTCAGAATTCCATTGCCATCTGCCATTCCTTCACCGGCTGGCAGAAAAAAGTACTTTGCTGATGTGTGTAGAGAGAATGTGAATTTCTTCGATGCCACTTGCGCATTCAACTTACTTGAGCAGGTTGCCGAGATTGAAGAGAGCTCGATTGTGCTGGGGGTTTAACTGAAGGGCCCGTTTGTAGTAGTCCTTTGCCTCCACCACGTCTTTGGTCAACGTCCCCAAGTTGTTGAGAGCACTTGCGTGACGAGGGTACAGTCTAGGCAAAATGATACAGACACTCATTAATTGACAAATAGAGCTGAGATCACCGATGCTGCCGCCACTGCTGTTTGGCACTCTGTAAAGCAAAGGATGTCAGCTAGGAAACGCTGTTTTCCCTTCATTTGCTGCAGGTCCTGATGGGATCCTGAGGAACCTTTTCAACTCCCAAAGAGATGGCAAATCAGATCTTCTCCTACAGTTCCTGTATGCCTCCGGGGCAAAAGGGAACACTCAACGGTTTTGAAAGCCTATTTTACCCTCCAAGCAAAAGGCAAAGTGACTAAAGCAGCTTGAATGTCTTTATTCAAAATGTTTTTCAAACAAGCAAGAATTGCTTTGTCAAAAATATGTTTCCAATGGAAATATGTTTTGACATATACAGGAACCAACACAACACTGCTTAAATTGTTCGGTTGGTTTGTTTGTTTGTTTAAATCAGTTTTCCACAATAAAAGTGAGAATTAAGTGCAGAAGAAAACCTGAAATCAGCTGTTGAACAATGTTTTCAGGACTAGCAAAATAATAAAAAAAACATGGAAACAGACTGCTTAAGAGGCTGAATTCCCTAAGCTTCCAGTTGTATTTTTTTTACCACTTGGTTCAGTTCTTTTAACTGATCTGTTGATCTTTATATCTACCTGTTTCAGTTATAACACTACATATTGGGCCCAGTGCTCCTCTATTAAAATCCTCCATGAATTAAGTAGTAAGTGTTGTGGTCCATTCAGCTGCCTAAATTCTCAAAGCTGTGCTCCTGCATTATTATTTTGGTTTGTAGGTCTTTCACCAGCAAACTCCAGAGGTGAAAGTGATCCAGGTAAAGATTTAGCACCCAGAACCCTCTGTGTTACAGATGGGTGAAAACTGAGGTTGAACGGGTGCACAGGTGCCCTCTGAACTCCTCCAGTTGGCCATTTCACTTGTGACAGGGAGGAAGCAGGTTAAGAGGGTCAAGACTTTGGTTTGAGAAGATCTAGTTGCAAATCCTGCTGCCACTACAGATTTTTGTTTTGGACCAGGACAAGTCAACTGACATTTCTTTGCCTTCGGTCCCTGTTCATGGGGAAGTGACGTGGATAATGACATTAAAAGTAGTTGGCTATCATAGCCCAGGGTACCGCATGAGGAGGGGCATTTAAAAGAAGGGATTAAGAATCTATAATACAGTCTGACTCTAAAGTTTGCAACTGTTTTTAATCTAAGACTTTCCATGGTGGGGTTTTTTTTGCGTGGAGTTTTTCATTATGTCAGTTCAACCCTGGGATTTTCTGTGCTTAAGTACCATGAATAATTTAGCGTTTTATACGCTGCTGCAACATTTGTATCAGTCACATTGTCGCTCCACCGCACATAAGCGATTCTGGCAGGGTCCTACTTGGGGGTGAAGCTGGGAACATAGGAGGGAACTCCAGGAGAAGTGGACTGTTACGGCTTGAGAAACCCACAACAATTTATTGTCGTTTAGACAATTATTCTATCACCCAATGATCCCTTCCCACCTGGGAAGGGGAATTGGGGAAAAAAACAAGGAAACCCACAGATTGAAATATAAGCAGAATTAATAGAATAAGACTAGATAATTACCATTAATAACACTAAAGAGCCAATATTAATCCCAATACCAAAATAAAATATATGAGGATTATACTCAGCCAACTGTATCAGCAGGAAGCCGTGCACTCCCAGCAGTGGACAGCAAATGTCAGACACTGCGAGTGCTACGGCTTCCAGAGAAAGTGAAGGCCTCAGGGGTCCATCACTGGGGCAAGAAGTTCTCAGGAACTTCTCATCAAGGAAGAGAGAGAACTCCTCAGCAAACTTCCTAATTTGTTTGAACCTGATGTTCATGGTATGAAATAATCCTGTTGGCCAGCTTGGGTCAAGTGCCCAGGTCTCACTCCTCATCCCTGCACCTGGCGAGCTTGAAAACAGAGACCTTGACACCCACACACCAGAGCTGGCTGCAAAGTAAAGATTTTGACACATTCAAACACTAGGCTCTTCTAAAAGTACAGTTTTCCCAAGCATTAGAAGAGAAATTAGTCCTGTTACATTCAAACCAGGACACAGACACACACCAGTAACAAACACAGGATGCTTCCTACAACTAAGTAAGAGAAGGACCCCAAACCCCTTTTTCCATCCAACACCAATCCTAGTGGACAATGGTTGCAACGTCCCATAGTGGAGGAGAGAACGTTCAAGGATGCAGCCACAAATGTTTTTTAAAACTTCTGCTATTATACTGACAAAAGATAAATGTAGTGACCACCAGTCATAGTAACTAATGACTGCAGACTCTGTCAGCATCCCTCACTGACGGATAAGCATCCTGTCTCTCAGAGGTAACTACATCTCCCGCCGCAAGTTCTCACATGGGGTTTACGTGTCTCAAGTGTCTGCATTGCACAGTGCCCATTCACCCACGCTACCCGCACTCCCCGCTCAATTTTGAAGAGTTCCCTAATGATCTTGTCACAGAGAAGCAAAAAGTAGGAAATCCAAGACTAGACTGCAGTTGGCACAGAAACAGCATCACTTTCCATCACTGAAGCTACACAGTAATCCTGTGCTTTTTGGGGTGTGAGAGGATGCACGCGCTTGGAAAAGCATCAGCAAAGGAGAAGATGGTGATGAGGATATGGTGTTGAGTCTTGATCTTGGCCCTAAAATCCACTGGTTAAGCCCTAAAAATCTTGGGCTTGGATCTTGGATCTTGGCCCTAAAATCCATCAATGTTAAGCCTTCGCATCCAAAGCAGGCTGGGACAAATGCTTTCCACAGCAACAGCAGGGGAGCAATGGAACAGACCAAGCTTGCTTGCTCTTCAGCACTTGGGATGCAGCTCTGTGGGATATCGTCACCAGGATCTCGAGTGAAGAATGTCCTAGGGGACATTCCTCAGGGACAAATTAGGGGGCATTACTTTAGGGCAAAAGACCGAGGACTCAGCTTTGTTTCCCATTTCTTCCATGGGATCTTGATATTGTTATGGACCAAAAAAAGTTTGTGGATTACATTTTTGAGGCTTTTTTTCCAGCTGGCTATGACAAAAGCCATGCACTACTTCTGTCAGTTCTCGCACATAGAAACAGTTCTAATATCTGGCATGAAGTCGCTTGAGTTATGAGTGGGCAAAAGTATTTCAGAAAATTCTCAGGAAAGTCAGAAACAGATTAACATTTTACAGCCCTAAACCTGATGGTTTTGCTCTCAAACTTACAGAAATTAATTCTGTTCTTGGCCTCTGGTGCTCCCATGACATTTTAGGCCCAAGAGATTTGCTTGCACCAATTTGGAGAGGAATGAAAATGTGAAATTAAAAAAGAGAACTGATTTCACCTTTAAATTGCACAGTTCTGACCAGCAGTACCATAAATACACTTCCGAGCTCAGCTCTAAAACCTATCACAGGATGCAAGCACATCTCCCATGTACCCTCTGTTTCTTTATTTTACATTTATTCATTACATCTCATTGCCCTTTCCAAGAAATGCAAGTGAAAAAACAGAACCTCAGCTAGCACAAACTGTCGGCTTAAACCTGCTTAGCATCTGGCCTGAAGAACTTCTGATGTTTGCAATTTTACATATCTGAACAAACACTAAGAGAAAAATCTGAGCACAGTGAGATAAGGCAGTGCTGTTCAGCTTTGCCATCAGGGTTCAGTTCTTCATGCTTTTATTTGGAATATTACTTCGTTATGGTGGTAGAGCAAGATGCCACTCAACTGAGTTCAGCCCAGAGCAGAACCTAGCCCTAAGACAGCATCACCTTTAATAAAGTAACCAGAACCACAGCCTGAGGCCACCACCATCCACGCTGTTATACTGTTAACATGATCCCTAACTGTTCTGCACCACCCTCAAATAGTTCCCAGGAGCGGTCCAGGGCTGAACCCAGACCAGGATCTGGTCCCAAAAGCCGCTTGGGCTCAGCCACTGTCTCTCGGAGGACACGAGCACTTACTGAAGGTTTGCAGGTCTATTTATGCTAGTTGGCCTCAGGGATACAGAATGGGGGCCAGGCCCTTTTTTATTTATTAATATGGATGATGAGTAAAGGACTAATGGCCTTACTCAAACTACCCTCTGTTCATGCACACCCACTGCTGTTAGTAACAGCTTCCTGGGGATAAAACCAAAGCAGAACAAAGTCTCGTGGCTGGATTTAGGGACCATCATAAAAGTTGACCACAGGTGACTAACGAAAGCAACATTTACTTAAGAACTCTCAAAATGTTTCTGCAAAACTTGCAGATACACCATTTGCAAACTGATTTGCTTTTTGCTGTATGTTATCTATTATTTTAAGGAATGGTGGCACACGTATAGTTTTTTTCCATTTTTATGTTAGCAGGAGGTTTGTGCCGTTTTTCAAGATTTTTAGAATTGGTCCCAGTGATTCCGGATGCCTACCCTTCTTAATTTGACTGTGAGTTCTCTGATGCAAAGACTGTCCGTTTCCCACCTGTATTTATTTCTTTGAAGGATCAGAAACCCATTACCAGGACAAGGAGGTCTCCAGTTAACCTGAGGTCTCTTCATGCCAAAATAACGATAACACTCAGAACCCAGACCTTGTTTTACAAATAGCCAGGACACTCTGAGAAACAAGGAATCAGTTGTTGGAACATATAGACCTTGTTTTGCAACTTCTCTTAAGAAACAAAGCTTTCTATCTGGACACACACAGAGCTGTATTTTCCTTGCCACCACCATTGATAATGGTAACAGTCTGCAGGCAATATCCTTCTTGCTATACATCTGATTAGGTAGAAATTCCTCTAGGCTTCACCTAATCAAATGCAAGTGCTGCATTATTTATGAAAGCAAGCTGAATTTCATTAAACTTATTCTACAAGAAGCAGTTCACGTAAAAGAATCAGTTTCTCCTTTTTTTTAAGAAATCAGAATAATTTCCTTTAAAAACCTGCATTCACAGGTAATTATAATACAAGTCTCAAAATGGCAAAATTGCTTTTAAAAAAAGGAAAGCAACCCATAAAAGTGTATTTTAAATCAGACTGGGATTTCATTTCTAAAGAGAAGACAAGTGGGATGTTTCCTTGTTGCAGAATGAATAATTCAAATGATTCCTCCAGTGCTGCATCTGCAATTGTCAGAATAAATTTACGCAGCTTTTCCTTTAACTATTACAGGTATACACTGCACAAGAACTCCTGTTAGTAATTACCCCCACTTCTTTTAGGCTAGCAAAATTCCCTCTAATACTACTGAACAAAAGCCTTATTGACTTGCACAGTGAAGAGATTTCCCGTTTCACAAGAAGATACCAGGCACAGAACATACACAGTCATCAAAACGCTGATGACCATTTATTTTGCTTTTTAATTTAATGCTGCTATTACCTGAAACATCAGGGTTTTTTTAAAAAAAAAAATAAAAAAATCAGGGGTTTTGTTTGGCAACGTATATGAACTACAAGACCATTCCAGAAAAAAAAGAGAAAGGGAGGGAATTTGTTGTCATGGCTACAACCTATAATCCGCCAAGAATTTTAATTCTTTTAATTCAGATCGAGAGAGACCACTTAAACAACTGGCAAGCTCTGCTCGCAGTCCTGCCTTTAAACGGCCCTTGGGCTGGTGCCAGAGCTATTCAGGGGGCAAAAGGCATTAGTGTGACAACTCCCCACTCGCTCTTAAGAGTGTTATGTGGTTTTTGCACATCCATCCCCGTGCGGGGGGTGCAGAGAGCAACAGGAGACGGGGCCAAACTAACATGCAACTAGCCTGGGAAACTACCACCAACAGCATGGAAAAGGCTGCAGCACAGGCTTTCAGGGGTCCTGGAAACCCCCCGCAGCCACCGTGTGATAAAAGAGCTTATTGAAAGCAGCCCAGAGCCACCTCTCAGAGCTGGGACAGCCCTGAGATGTCGCCCACCGGGGTGACTCTCCTTGATGCCCCAGCCCAGTGCCCAGCCCCTCGCCACCCTCCAAGCACTGACGATAAGCCTGCTGAAAGCATGTTCCCAGTGACTTAAAATATGAGACCTCGAAGCCGTTGTAAAAGCTGCAAGCAACGCTGGCCATCGTTAACCTAACAGCCTTGCCATGGCACCAGCAGCAGAAAGGAAAAACCTTCCAGCACCATCTTGCACCATATTTGAATGAGCTCCAAGCGTATTCATTTCCGCTAGAGAGAAAAATCAGCACCTGATTCAGCCGGGGAGATCCAGTGTGCCTCTTTTTTGTTAACGCACCTTTTGATTAAAGAATGCGTTTAAACTTTGTAATCGCAGGGAACGCTCCACCTTTGAAGCAGCTGTGATTAATTACCACTGCTACACCGCCACGAGAAAACAGGTTGTGTTGCCTCTCTTGTGACAGGAGGAGAAGAGGGGCTGAAGAGCCCTGGGACAAACCTCCTCTCACCCGTTCTCCATACCACAGGATGCCTCCCTGGTGCCTGCCCTTGGTTCTCCTGGTGCCTGCGCAGCCCTACCGCAACACTCAGCATCCGTGAGGCTCACTTCAGCCAGATTAAGGGCACAGAATCAGGCCTTAACTACCCAAGCCCAATTACTTGCTGGCAGCATGGCAACTTGTTTTTAAGGCATGTTTTGCCCCATTCCAACACATAACATAATATTTTATTGGCATCACTTTGCCAACAAAAGTAAGAACGTTACATGAATAATGTTTCATCTGTGCCAAATTTCTACACTGCCACTTTATATTTACTCTGGTATACTATTTCAAGCCAATTTTCCAATTTCAGTATTACATCACACTCATTTTCATGTATTTATTTACGTAAGCTCTCAATAAAGCTCTGTGTCAGATTGAATTAAAACTTGACCTGATGTAATTCAGAGACCAGTCATCCTATAGGGAACAATCCTGCGCTGGCAACAACTCAGGCCACGACCTCACAATAGCGTGGCACCTTGTTCCGAGAGCTGCTCTACACGATATGGAGACGTGCAGGTCACAGAACCAGATCCTACGTCTTTCTCAAAAAGACCTTCAATTTGCGGCATTTGAATTCCTTTTATAGAGGGAGAGATGATCCTGCAATATTAAGCAGCAGCTGGTTTCTCTTGAAGAGTTTCAGTAGTTGCATCAATATTTCCTCAAAGGTAACACCCTTCAGCTTGGCAGAAGGTTTGTGGCAGGCAGGGATTTTTTACATTTTTTTTTTTAAAAAAAAAAAAAAGGAAATCCTGTTGAAAGTCAGACAAGTGAGAGATCTAACCCTTCTGGGTTCCTTGGAAAGCCTCAGGCATAATCTTCAGTGAAAGCATGACAAAGCAGCCAGTCTCGTGGCTGTAAGCAACGTGGCCCAGCAGTGGGTACCACATCACGCCTGGGTCCATGTACTCAGCTATGAGGTGGTCCAGTTCAGGGCCTGACCCAACGCTAGGAATAAGACAGGGAGCTATCCCACTCCAGCATGGTGCTCGGGGCTCTCAGAGCATCCTTGAGCAGCTCTGCAGGTCCCGGTAAGGTCCTCACTGGTGTTACATGGACCGGCTCAGGTCCTGATGGAGGTCCTGCTCAAGAAGTCAGCAGGGATGTGGGTGCCTGGTCACCCATGCCCACAACTATTTCAGACACCCGCCCAGGGCGTCCTCCTGCTGCTGCTGAAGGGCAGGTACCCCAGATGCCTTGGGTACCCCAGCCCACCTCAGATGTCTTCTACCTTCCAGTGGGCAGAAGGCACCCACGTTTTGGCACTAAGCACATACAACATGGACACTGAGAGACAGCGCTCATCTCTGCCATGTTTTACACATGGCCTCGGACAAGTCTGTCTCTCAGGTCTCCACGTTCTGTCCCTAAACTAACAATAATAAAACTTCCCTTCCTCATAGTATTGCTGCTCCGCCCACCGCACAAGCCCTCCACGGTGATGACAACCTCCAGCTACGGTCAGTGACCAGCACAGCAGGATCTTCATCTCAGCCGACACCCCCAGAGGCCAATTCAGTATAAATAGTAAGTGCTGAATCACAGCCAGGGATCGGCGGAAGGAAGAAAGGTCCCGGCTGTACGGCTTCTCCCCCCACCCGGCAGCCCAGCCGGCAGCAAGAGCAGCCCACAGGCACCCTGCCACCACCAAACCTTTTCACCAGGGTGAACCTCCAAGGTTGATGGGCAGAGCACAGGGGACGGCAGCCACGCTGTACCCTAGTATAGAGGAAAACCTCTCCAGGACAGAAATGTGAAAAAAAAAGAGAAGCTGAATAGACTTAATCTGTAAATTGACAGAAACCCCATGAATTCTTTGAGCCTGGCATCCATTTAAAAAAACCCAAACCATATCCAGAAGCACACCATTTGAAAAACAAACGTGTAGCACTTTAAACATTATCACAATTTATGAATTCTCATTAAATTTTCAAACTTGGGCAGGGGTAGAAGCTTAAGATTTAGAGCTGAGGAGAAAAAAAAAAAAAGATTTTCAAGTCAAACAATGTCACAGCAAAACATAAATAAATAAACCCTCTCCCGCTAAACTCACGTTCCCTGCAACGCTGAGGCAACATGAGGTTATCAAACTGGGCTGCCTGCTTTTACTCTCACATAAAGAATTTATGCAGGATCCTTCTAAGTCCTGAAAATCCCAGAAACCACCCAAGCCCAACAAAGGACTAATAATTCATGACACACCTGACTTACAGACAGCATGAACAGTGCAGGCGCCTCCGTAGAGCCCACAGAAACTACTGGGACACCACAGCAAACAGGAGACCATTGGGCGAGTTCTTCAGCCAAATCATTACATGAGGGGATGAAATAACAACATATATCTCGCCTAAGCAGATGGGGTGAAATCACGCCTGCCATCTCCCCGGGTTCACAGGTGCTGGAGGAAGCTATACAGTCCCATACTTCCACCCGTGATCACGGCTGTCTCCGAGATGTCTGGGAGTTGCCTCAGTCTTCAGTGTACATCAGAGCAGCCCAAATCCAGCACCACCCAAATAGCTCAAAGGGGCCATTCAAATGTCTGGAGATAAGAACTTGAGTGCCACAGCTTCTCCTGCCAAACCTTGACAGAAAGTCTCAGGGTTATCCTTGACAGACGTGCGCTGGGAACCAATTTTTCTGCTGCCCCTTGGTAAGGATCAACGAAGGCAAGTCTCTGATGATTTAGCATGACAACGATCAGTGCTACCTGGTCATTCTTTGAGCAAAGTTTTCATAAGGACAAGGACAGCAGGCTACGGAAAAATAAATGGCTCTCGGAACAAGTAATTAACCCTTGGATTTGAGGCTCTCATTTGCTGCAAGTGAAAAGTAGACTTGAACACCTGCAAAATACAGCCATAAGTTTCTCTCTGCATAGCCCACATCAAATTAGATGTCTTGCCCCAATAAGACAACAACTTTGCAGCTTCATTAAGGAAGCATTTTCCATTCCTCAGATTTTTAGCATCAGTCCCCGACATATAAGTAGTCGGAGGAGTGATGCAGTGTCTGAGGAAGGCTACAGAACAGTCATTCTTATAGCTGATGGGGGCTCTTTTCCAAGAAGATGAGTTTGAAAAGCCAGCAAGTCCCTGAAGGATAGTGTAGAAGGAATTGCACCTACAACAGAAGCCACGGTCTGGGAAGAGACTGCCTGTAAATACCAGCGTCCAGGGGTGAGTTATACACATACACCCAACTTCCACCACAGTCAATACAATTAACACTGCACACATACTGCCTCTGCATCAGAGCTCATGGTTGCACTTACACCAGTTTGTTTTTTGAGTAGATAAAAGCCTGTGCCTTGACTGATTGATATTTGATCACTAAAAAGCAGAAAAACTGAGCAGAGCTCAAGCACACCCCAGACCAGGCAGGGATTAGCGCTTTACAGAGAACAGGTTCAAAAATAAATTACAGTGGTTGAAGTAATTTGGCCATCTTCCCATGCACTGTGTTGTAAAGGCCATTAAGTCTCTGATTCAAATTATCAGGCAGCCTTTTCAGCCATCAATTAGTATTAAATCACTCAACAATTTTGTCTAGCTTCAGGACAGCCACCATACACGTACATGAGAGCACCAATTACCCCAAAAGCCTATTGTCAAAGCGTGATTCAGAAGAACACCACGCAAAGATGTTTCCGACTGCTCGGACGTGATCTGCCTCAAGTGGGTAGGATCTGCTAACACAGGGTATTATGTGAAGTCTCTATGAAGATGTCTCATCAAATGCCTAAGCAGAGGCTTGCTCCAAGGGCCTGACCTAAGTAACGTTAAGTGTCAGAAGGGCACTCACGGTTCCGGGAGCAAACGCAGCCCTGGCAGTCGCAGCAAAGAAGCGCTGCACATTTTTGACTCACTGTAAAAACAGGCTAACAAATGGTGCTGGTATTTTAATTCTTTCCAGAAATAAATCACAGATGGTATCCAAGGCCACCTGCAGTCCACGCTGAGAGGCATGTTCAAGGCATACACACACAGACACACACACACATAAAGGGGCTGTATGAACACAATTTTTTTAGTGCATGGAGAGTGCAATTTAACCAAACTTAAACAACCCCAGATAATGTTGATTTAAGATATATAAAAACCCAGTGGGAAGGTGTGTGGGAAAGCTTAGCAAGAAACCTGAGTCTCCCTTACAGCGTTAGGGCTTTATTTCTAAAGTGGAGTGAGGAGAATAAGCAGCCTCGCTTGCTTCTTTTCTACCCATTCCAGTGATGTTCTGCACCAATTTTATTCCCTCAGTGAGGGATGTGGATATGGTAGCCACACTGCTTCCTCCTCCCTCATCTAGCCTGCACTGGAGCACCAAGTATAAGCAAGCATGGTTTCATGACACTTCCTGATGCCACAAGCCAGTATTCAAAGTTTCCATGCTGTCAGCAATGCCCTAACCCGTGTTATTTGCGAACTGCAAAAGCCAGACTGCACATGCTGCTGCACCGAGTGTTTTCATACTGGTTCATCTGCCTCCTGGCTCACTCTCTCTTCTCTCTCAAGGCTGAACATCAGAGCAGCTACCTGAGCCACAAAGCAAGTCAGCCTGAGGGTTCCTGCTTGCTACCTGGAGGCTCCCTTCTCTGAAGGATGCCAGAAGGGAGAATAGAGTTTTCTGCATGGATCTGCTGATGGCAGGTTAGTCCCCTTGGTCTGTTCCATCAGCAGCATTTGGCAGGGAAAGTCCAAGGGGAGCTTGTGGCTACGAACCTGTGGATGGACACATACACAGACAGGCACACTGCTAACGGGTGTGCACTCTCATGTGCATTTATGTGCATAAACTCACGGTATTACACATATGGTGTATACCTCCTGCGGGACTCTAGACTATCAGATATTCCACTGATGGTAAGTCAGTTCACACACTTGCCCATGCCTTCCTTGGGAAAGAGCAGCACTCCAGAGAGCGGCTCCAGCTGGCCCGAGGGTGCCTGATGCTTGCAGGGACAGCATGACACTCTCTCTCTCTCTCTCCTGGCCTTACTGTCGGTATTTCTTTCTTTCCAGAAACTTTTCCTTTTTTAGTCTCCCAATCTCAGTTCATTTCTGCAACTTTCACCTGAATACTCTGCTGACTTTTTTTAATTAAGGGATAACCTATATGTTTTAATGTCCAGAAGTGCAAACACAAAATTTTAGATGTTGACCTTTTGCTAGACACAGAAATGTAGCTTGAATAGCACAGAATTATTAGCACATTTATTCACCCGACTCCAGCGAGAAACCCAACAACCTCCTTCAGCCCCACCTGCTGTTCCTCACATCGATCTGCCATCCCTGGGAAGCATGGGCCTGGCAACACACACAGAGATACAGAGGGTAAGACAGAGCTGCTCTGGGAATTAAAATTTTGAATGAGTGCAATTATAGCAGGGAAGGTGAATTTTTTTCCCCTGCATTGTTAAAAGGGTTATTGAAGGCACAATGACTGTTCACCAAATGGGTTTTAAGGCTCTGCTGTTTTTCTCTCTCTGCACGTCAGCTCACATATGTTCCAGAGGAGTGATAAAACAGCAACATCAAGGAAACAAGGCTGGGGAGAAACAGGACAAAAGCTTGGTAACTATCAACAACAGCAAAAATTCATTAGCATGTCTGAGTTGTTCTTCATATTTGTGTGCGGTTGCACAAACTCATATTCTCGCTCACAAACATGAGGGTGGCAAGTCAAGTTTTATTTCAGATAAGACCAGTGCTGTTTGATCTCCAGCAGCAGGGATTCTCTGAAATTCCTAGCAACAGCCACAAACCTGCAGCAGAAGGAGCAGCAAGAATGCTAAGGCCAGCTTTCAGAGTAGCCATGGTCAACTTGCATCTCAGATGGAGTATTTCTGGCCTTCACTTTCTGCAGGAAAAAACCAAATAAGTATCTCCGGGGGTCACTACCATATGTCAGGCAAACCAGTGAAGTAGTCTATTCCAGCAGTGTGTCTTTCTTGTTTTGTGAAGGTAAGCTGAAAGGTTTATAACCCGTTGCTACAATTGCAGAACACCAGCTGTTCATCAGGTTTGCTTTATGGGTAACTCATCTTGCATCTCCAAAGGGCTCTGCTTCCATTCCCCTTTTAGGAACTCAACGTACAGTAGGAGCTTCTCCTACGTACACAGAACTCTCTTTCTTTTCATTCTCCCCCTCTTCAATTCAAATGTTGTTCACCATTTTTGCATTTCTTTTCAGTTTTCATTTCATTTCAGTTTCATTTCTCCCACTCTTGGACAGCATGATTAGATTACACTAATTACCTAAGCCTAAATCAGAGTGTTGTGTCAATAGCCCCTGGGCTGGGGTGAGGAATGAGTTTTTTGATGGGCCACCTGCAATGACATCAACAGGTGGCTGTTAGGATCAATTGCCAAGTTTGCCTTGGAAACCTGCCCTTGCCTTTTCACTGTCAGAGAAACACACTCTTCTACTCCATCATCTATCTGCCCTGCAGTTAGCAGAGATACACCACCACGTGCCAGCAGAGCATCCTGCCTGCCTTTCAAAGCAGGAGTGGGAGCAAGCCACTAAAGCACCAGGCACTGACTTCCCCGGGGTTTAGTCTCAATTGCTATTCTTTCACTACGTAACCTGTGTGCACTTCAACATCTTTTACCACAGCTATAGCGACAACATCACCTGCCTACTTCACAGGAGCAATGGGTTGCTTCGCTAAACAGCTACATGGCAACCGACACTTCTTGCAGAGACCCAGGGAGTGGAAACGCATCATTACGTTGGTGGAATGGTAATTGCGAGCGGTTCAAGCAGCCGAGCGCGGACTGACAGGATCACTTTTGTTTAGCAAACAGTTAGACTCATTCACCAGAGATCAAGGAGACCTACATTGTAATTTGGCTTAAGCTTTAGAAGTGAGCTGGAATGATGGATGAGCCATCACCCACGTGTCTTAGACGTGGGTACGGGGTGATGCTGCTCTCCCTCTCCTACCTCCCAGGAGCTCCCAGGTGGCGGTGGCAGCAGTCTGTGTCCTTATTGACTCCATTTCCTTATTAATTCCCTTATTGATCTGCTCACTGCGCACTAGGCAGATATGATATTTTGATCTCCCATTACTTCTGACGGTGCTGCCGCTGGCATGCAAAGCCTCTTGAGTGGCTCGCGTTTGCTGTCATCTGGGGAGTGCAGATCCACCCGGACTCACCTGGAGAGCAGACCCCTGTTGAGGGGTACCTGGGGGAACATCAGGGAAGCTGGTTGCGTTAGCACCTGAGCTGCTGGTCTGCCTACTCCCTGATGAGGAAATTCAGAGAGTAAGCAGTGCTTCTGCTTCTTGGCTGTTCTTCCATTTTCAGGTCAGGCCAATGGCCAAAAATACCCTGAACCATTAAAATCTGGTCAAGACGTTACAGCTACTACTTCCTTGTCTCTAATTGTAGCGTAATTGGTCTACAATTCAAGCCGTGATTGCACAGCTGGAGTCTGTGAGGATGGGAAAACAGCTTGGACATGAAATCTGTTCTTATCTGCGATACCTGTCTAAGGTCCTCCACTACACCCATCATCATGTTGCCTGTCCCACATCCATCACCTTCTCCACCGTTTCAACACGGCCATCATCACCTAGTGGAGGCTGCAAGGCCTACACACAACCCCAGCCATTTCAGAAGGGGTACGTCTGAGGGGAAAACAGGGAATGTAATTCTCAACAGGAGAACACACTACACTCTTCAGTTACACTGTTTTAGTGCTTATTACACAGGCCCCAAATGACTTCCTTTTGACAGGGGTAGGAAGAAGGGGTAAAAATAAGGAAAGCTTAAGTGCAGAGAGATCAGGTGGTGGGGCCAAGTATGCAGCTTCCCAGTGATGGAGCCAGCAGGAGAATCCTGACTCCTGGTCTGCATTGCTGGGTCAGATAGCAAATGTGCAAGGTGGGGACAGGGGCTCGCTTTTCAAAAGTGCCAACTAATCCTGAAATTACTGAAGTTAATTGGAGCACTAGCCCTGGTGCCACTGAGACACTGAGCACCTAGAGAAGAGTTCAGTTGGTTCTGTGTGGCTCCAAGCCCTGAAAAGGCTTTGGATGCTTTATAAACAGTAATACCATCAGCACAGATTGTGCTATCTAGTAAAGTTGAGGAAATGTTTGCAATCAGTTCTCAAAACAAACTCTTCCATAACTGAAATACTGCAGAGCAGAAGACAGCAGTATAATTATAATAAATGGGAGCTGCTAAGTTAGAGGAGAGCAAAACCTTTTGTCAGCAAATCCCATTTGCACAAGCAGAGGCAATGTCGGTGGGAGCAGAAAGCAGTTACATTTCTATGTGTATTAGTACCTGTACATTCACTTGCAGGGCTTGGATAATACTTGTTAGTCCCTCTGCTTTTTAACTTGCAATACCCTTTTCTGTTAAATTGGAGAAAGTTCAGAGCCTAACTACAGGAACCACTGGAGGACTGGCAAAAACTCGCATAACACTGAAAACACCAGTAGCTACATCAGTGGGTTGTATCAATCAGCAGGTTAAGGGAGGAGTTGATCACTCTATGGAAAACAGACTTTTGGTAATAGGCTTTTCAGTGTGGCATTGAAAGGTGTAAACAAATCCAATGACTGGAAGCTGACATTAAAAAAATCAGACTAAAAAAAAGGAGGGCATTTTCAACAGCCAAGATAATTAACCTTCGGTACAATTTATTGATGGTTGTGCTGGATTTTCCATTCCTGGAAACATTAAAAAATAGGATGGAGGTCTTTCTAAATGACTTCCTAAATGCCCAGCATGGTGAAACAGAACAGGATGCTGCTCAAAAAAGCTAAAAACCACCTTCACCCAGGTTCAGGCCCTCCTCTTTGACAATGAACTCCTGTCCTCCCAGCTTAACCCGGGTGGGTTAGGAGCCTTTTGAGAGCCTTTGGTATAACCCTGTCAGATAGCCAGAGGACAAAACATAGACTTAATTTCTGGAGCTTCCTGCCACATGATGTGTCAGGAAAGAACATTTCTTGCACCTCCTGACATGCCCTATGGAGCCGGCTCTGCCCTTGCTCTGCATCAGAGACACTCCTCACCTTATCTGTCCTTCCCACACATGATTTTTTTTTTCCCCAAAGACATTTTCTGTACCCTCCATGCCTGCTTTCCCTTCCCACCCCCGCTCCCTGCCTTTTCCCTGCACTCATTCCCAAGGGGCTTGTCCCTTCCCCCAAGCCCCTAGGACCAGAGGGGAGAGGTTTTGGGAAGTGGGGTGACCTGCTGGCCGCAGCGAGTGCTGCCTGGGCAGCGGGGAGCAGCACTAAGCACCCGCAGGAGCGGCAAACAGAGCGATGCTGCTCGCAGGGAGTGACCCCCTCCGTACGTGGACAGGAGGGTCCTTCAGAGATACCACAGGAGATGTCACATATTACAGCCCAACCCTGGGCCCAGACTTACAATGGGCGAGGTAATTCACCCTCCTGCTTCAGCCTCCCCTTGCACAGAACCACAGTAATGATATTTACCCTGCTACTGCACAGGAGCATTTTCAGGATCAATTAGTTTAGTGTTCGTGCAAAGCTCTGTGGACAGAAGCCTCAATACAAGTAGTAAGTACTATTATTATTACTGCACTTCAGATGGCTACAGCTCTGGCATTTTCCAGGCATGCACCATTAACAATTTACTAAGATAAATGGCCCAGGAACCTGAAAATGCATTTATGACAACTACCTCCTGCTTACCAGCATACATTCAGCCAAGTAAATGACACCTCATTGCTCAACGTGTAGCTATGGTAACATTTCTATCCCATACACTGAAGTGTGCACACAAACACACACACACACACACACACACAGAGCTGGAGGGAAGCCAGGCTCCTTCATTTAATAACAGGCAAACACCAAGCCAGGGAACTTTCCCAGCCTCTGAAAGCTGAGCTGCCCTCCTGGGAGCTGGGGGGTGAGGAGCAGGCAACCCTCCCCATGCCCGGTGGGAAGGACTGGGCTAACGGCAGGCTGCGCCGCACAGCCAGAGCCCCACCAGGACCTCACGGCACTTACTTGAGAGCAGTTTTGTAGTGGTAGATCGCCTCAACGTTACGGCCCTGGTCTTTCAGGAAATTGGCGTAGTTGTAGTGCACCTTGGCGTTGTGGGGCAGGGTCTTCACTCCTGAGCTGCAAAGGGGAAGAGAAGCAGGATGGTGTTAGCCAGTGGCGTTACCCCACCTTCCCCGAGGTCTGCTGCCTTCCCACGGTCCCTCTCCTGAAAAATTTACTCAGGCTGAGACAACTCTTGTTACAACCTCAAGCTTGCCCCATGCACTGGCACACCACGTGCCCCAGGTGGACATAAATACCGGGCAGAAATTCAACTTATCCTGGCTACTGCCACCGCGGGCACTTCGAGCAGCAACACCTCAACACTCCCTGTGGCCAGATGCTGTTGTATTTCAAAATCTGAATTATTCAATGGAAAAACCCTAAAAAGGCAAATATTTAGAGGGGAAAGTAGGTAGCACTTTCCATAATATAGCCATAACAGGCTCCCTGCTTAAACTTGAGTGTCACAAAGCACCTTATGAAAATCTGGATTTAAATCTGTCAGCTGGAGGTACCAAAAAAAAGGTACCTTTTCAGTACGCATCAGCCACTAGAGGGGATGCATAACGTACTCTGAGTACCCGGCCAGCACGTATGCTCCTCTTAGCACTGAGCAGAGTATGGCCAGGAGGTGAGGGCTAATGGGACTCTCACCCTTAGCTGGCAAGTTGTAGACTCTCAGGTTCTAACATATGACTGTGGGCATGTGGCTGCACAGCCACCCCATCCCTCCTCTTCATCTCCCCTGCCGCGCAGAGCGGACTCAACATTTGGAATTAATAATGAGTGAGGGCCCAAAGACAAAAGGAGAAGAGCAAGCATATGCTTATTTACTTAACTGAGAGCACAGAAAGCAAGGTACACCTTGCACAGCTAGAGGAAATGCCGTTTTCAAGGTTAAAGAGAGAAAGAAACTACAGAAGCACGTACACCATGGAAACATTTCCCCTGCAAGAATCCAGAGAAGGTGGTAGGCTGTTTAATGGGGGAATCCTTTCCAGCACATAAATAGGGGCTCTCTGAGGTAATGGGAAATAAGGACGGATTAAACTGTTCATGTAAAACCAGACAAAGCGCTGTTTCTTGCTTACAAGCAGATTCCTGCCAGCTGCTCTCTTTTCTCCCCCCATCATCTCTGACCCTCCTACCTCAGGTAGGAAAAGCAAGGATTAAGAAATTACCAAGCCTTATTGCTTTGCCTTGTCTGTCTCTCCTGTTTAACTTTGGCGGACAAGAAAGTTAATCATAACGAGACGGGGTTGCACACAGCCCCCACAGTGGGGTGCACACCCTCTCCCATGGGGAGAATGCACCCACAGCTGCAGAAACTCTTTGTCGGGGATTTCATTGTAAAACAGCGCTGGAGAATCGTAGTGGCAAATTTGCTATCTTTTCGCTTATCTGCAGCCGGTGGTATCAAGCATCACTAATGCCTACTTGTGAGAGCTTCCAAAGCTTCACCCACGGCTGCCTTACAGAGTTCAGCACAACACAGCCGTGGATTGCCTACTGAAATTAAAAATACACCTTGCATTTGGCTTCCTAATCATCAGGTATTTCCAAATTACTTACTGGGAGCACTACAGGAATAAGACATTTTGTGACTAATCGCTGAATTAAATCAGTTAATTGATGCTATTCTTAAGAGAATGATTTTCTATATTAGTTTTCACAAAGATATACTGCACCAGCAGCAAGTAATGTGCGCCTGCTATGGCTGTGTTAATTTCCATTGGCCCTGGGAGCTATTAACTATGCACTTACAACCTCTGGGCATTACTGGAATATTAATTCTTATACAGAGGAGGTTTCATTACACCAGCGCCAGCGTTACAGGCAGAGACATGGACAGGCACTCAAAACGGCTGCTATCTCAGAGCTACGTGCAATGAGTCTCTGCCACAGCCCCTGCTGAAACAGAGCAAACTGAGTTTATGGTGAGGAGTCCATTACATATGCACATGTACTTCAGTTCTAATGAGATATGGTCTTAACAGTAAGATGCATGTATTTAAATATTTTAATTCCGGACTGTTTCCCTTTAAGTAGAATTTATTATTAATCCCGCTGGCCCCATTTATTAAAACGTCACTAATAAAGCTTCTTTCATCTGCATGCTTTGGTTGGGGGTGATATAGGAAAGACTGAAATCGGTTTGGGCTCTTACGATGCTCTCTTCTGCATCACCCCGCTCGCACTCCCTGACCTATTTATTCTCCTTCTCTGGGTGGGGAGGGAGGTGTTTCATTTTTGCAAATGCACGTAGCAATGACTGAGGCTGCTTGGCGTCTCTGTGCTGTGGGAGACTGTAGCAAGCATCACGCCGAAGATATTTTAGGAGAGTTTAGGCAAACACTCCTGCTAATTGATTCTTTACCAGCCGAGAACCTTGTTTGCTCGTTGAGGAGGGATACAATAATGTCCATAATGAAAGCCAAGCAGGAAAGGGTGGAGTATAAATAACAAAGCAGAACACAATGTTCTTCCATTTCTGCTTCCCGCAAGCCCCCAGTCTCTCACAATTTCAATCTAATTTTCCAACGTGCTTTTCCAAACTCTCCTATTTCCCTCTTCCTGAGGCCGGCACACACATGCCCTTCTGAAAACCTATGGCACCGATCTGCCCCCAGCCAGAAACAAGCCCACCAAGATCGGACGTCACTTCTTCAGAGGATTTCCTTCCCTTTTGACTTCTACGACAGCAGTAAGCGACATAAATGGAAAATAAACAATAGGCGAACCCTTGGACGTAACACTTCCTCTCCACGGAAAGGCAAAAGCCTATTAGGTGTAAATCAGAGAAATGCAATACCACTGGTATTTCCTCATATACCAGGCACTACCCAAATCCCACTTCAGTTGGGGAAAGTCTCCTGTGATGCCCTCTGCTTTTTCCTAAGTGCTTGTTCTGCTCAGCAAAGTGACTGGGTGCAGGGCAGAGGTTTCATTGATTTTCTGTGATTTCCATATGAAAAGTGCTCGGTTTACGAGGAAATGAGGCCACTCCTGTCTCAGGAGGAACCCTGGGAGAACGATGGGGTCTCCTCTGCTTTAGGAATCATTATCATCAATAAAGGTTCTCTACAGCAAATTATTCTCTGGATGACACAAACAATCGCTTTCCTTGGCCTCCTACCCTTGTATTGATTTTCACAGATATCAATGTTGGGCCATATTAAGCTGTTATATAGAAGCTGCACCAAATGCAATAGGACTTGCTCTCCTCAGCTGAGCTAGCTTTCAGAATTAACAAAAGCATGCAGCAGTAAACGCTGCCTTTGGGGCTGGGTTGGTTTTTGCAAATTACTGAAGTCAGCAGACCTGGCTTGGGAGGGAAAACTGCTGACAAAGGATGTGCCACTTTTATACAGTTCCTTTGCCGGTTACAACTGCGTTTCCAGGCACTGTCACAAATGTGGGCAGAGCAGGCAGATACTTTCCAGGAGCAACAGGAAACGTGGCAGCTTCACAAACCTTGAAAAGGTCGGTGCAGCGGATGCAGAGGTTAGTCCACAGCCCTCACCTCCCTCTCCCTGGCTTCAGACATTAACACTGACTGTGGCTGGAACCTGACTTCCTGGCCTGTGCATTCGCTCTATACGGTAGTTCCTTAAATATTTAACAAATTAGCCCTCCGTGCCCACCTGTCAATACGGTAAGACAAACTGCTTGGGGCTTCTAGAGATCTGTTGGAATAATATGCCACAAATATCTAGATCTCTATATATTGGGCCACTACTTCTACTTGTGGTTCATTTGCATCTCATTTAGTCCCTTGCACAGGGAAGATGCATCATTTCCTCAGGCAGCATCATCCTCCCTGCGTTGCTCCTTTCAGCCAGGATCGGGTGGGATTTCTGCATCCAGAAAACTTGGCCCCTGGGCTGGAGACTGAGAGTCAGGATGGCCCAGAGATGGCAACAGCGCTGCCACACAACGTCAAAGTGGGGTAAGCCTTGAGAATGGGACAAAATGGGGTGCAAGCACAAAACTGCTAACACGTTGAGTATACAAATGTCTCCTAGAATAGCGTAGAGAAAGTGTATATAACAGAACAGGTCTCAGCTAAGGGAATTGAGACAGATTGCCCCTGAAGAAGCTCATCCAAGCAAATGAAGGAATGGAAAGTAGAGGTGAAGGGGAAAAAAGAGGAGGGAAAAAGCAGTAAGTAATTAAAGCAGCAACTGGAGAAAAGAATGAAGAACTAGTAATCGAAGTAAAGATTCTCTCAGCCCATACTTCTTTAAAAAAAATAAATTCAACTCACACAGAGACTACCAAGTAGGTTGATTTATGCCTCCCTTCCCACATCTATTTGCTCGGTTTCCTTATTATTTTCCATCATACTTCTTTACTGTTCCTTATCTCCTCCTCCTGTTCTAATTTATTGCTGTTGCACATGCCTCCATCCACTTCTCCCTCCTCTCCTCATGAGCCTATATATAGCCTCCTCCTTCTGCCCCAAAGAGGCGATCTCCCACTCCTAGGATGACATTATCTTCTTGCTATACCACTCTTCTTTTGTATTTCCTTCGCATCAACAAGAAGAGTCCTACCATATTATAGACTCACAACTGATGTGTAACACCTATCAAAGAAGACCCTAAAAGGACAACAAAAAGGCCAATATGGTTAAACAGCGTAGTAAAGAAGGCTATGAGAAATGAAAAACACCCTTTAAAAAGTGAGCATCACTTTTTATGCTCACTTTTTATGCTACAGAAGGAAAAAGGGAAAGAGTATAAACTTCAGCAAGTTAAACATAAACTGTAATTAGGCAGACCAAAAGAGATTTAAGGAAAAACTTGTTAAAGCCATCAAAGCTAATAATGGAATACATCAGATATAGGAAACCTGCCAAAGATCCCTTAAGGCAAACAGATGATGGAGGTCTAAAAGTAGAGCTTGAAGAAGAAAAGCTAAATGGATTATCTGCACCAGTGCTCACTACAGGGGAACGGAAGGAGGTTGCCACAAGGGAGCCTTTCCTTACAGGGGCAAGTCCAAAGCACTGTCTCAAAATGAAGTAGCAGTAAAAGAGGCTTTAAAACAAATCAACACCAAGAACAGTTATAAATTCATTTGGCCTGTTAGGATGCATCCAAAGGAGATCAAACATGAAGCTACTATTAACTTTGGTGTGTAGCTCGCCATTTAAATGAGGCTTGGCACTACAGAAAGGGGACGTGATGAATATGACATCATTTGGCTCCAGGGAAGGGATCTGGAGGGCAACAGACCAGCAAGTCTGACTTCCACTCCAGGTAGTTTGTGAAAAAACAGTAATAAAGACTAGTTCTAGCAAACTTCTGAATAACTATAATGCAACAAAAAAGAATTAACCTTGTATTCTGCAGAAAGAAGTTAAGTGGACAAATCTGTTGTTCTTTCATGGACTCAACAGGTACATAGTACTGAAACCACGGAAAGGTTTTATGAAAATCCAAGTAACACCCAGTCAGTCAGAATCACATATATCACTGTTATGTACTTGAACGTTGAAAAAGGCTTTTGATAAAGTCACTCACTAAAGAACTTCCAATTTCTTAAAGGTATCATGGAGTAAGAGGGGAGGTCCTCTCGTGAAACGTCTTTCAACCTAGTTGAAAGACAGCAAGCAAAGAGCATGAGTATGTGAACAGTTTTTACAGTTGGAGAAGACTGCAAGCAGGGTTCCCAAGAGACACGCACTGGTATCTGAGCTGCTTCACGTGTTCACAAAGGATCTTGAAAAGGGAGCAGACACATTTGCTGATGACACCGATGTGAACCACTGCAGGAATTAAAGCTAACTGCAAAGAGCTGCAGAAGAATCTCACAGTATTGAACACTGAGCAAGACGATGGCAGATGAAATGCAATTCTTGTGCAGGCACAACTGTCAGGGAGTGTGTATACACACACGCTGAATCTGCATAAATCTGCACACAGACTGATGTCTATAAATCAGACGCTTCCATTCACAATAGATATCTTGTGAGTTTGTGTGGGCAGTGCTGTGAAAATACCACCCAGACCTTAGGAATGGGTCACAGAAGGCAAGTGGAAGATCAGGAACTAGTAGGAGAAGAGAACAAAAATCAGAAAGACCAAAAATCAGAAAGCAGTCCTACGTTACTGTGCTGCACGTATCTCTTGAGAGGTGATTCTGGTCTCCTTCTCAAAAGGACAGATTAGAGTTTGAAAGCACCCAGAGAAGACTGAAAAGCAGGATCAGAAATGCAGAACAGCCTCCATATGAGGAGAGTTCAAAACCAGGAGGCTCCAGTGAGGGCAGCTGTAAAGAGACAGCCTTGGGTGAGGGCACGGGGGGCAAAGGTGTGGAAGACAGAAGCTAAGTGACGAGCTGATGGTTACTCGCTACTCATTCAGCACACCAAACAAGATGATCAGGCAGAAGGCTCACAGCACACAGAAGGGAAATCTTAGTGTGCACACTGTGTAATTTAACAACGGAGCCCGGTGCACAGGATGCTGCAGAAGCCAAAACTATAAATAGACTCGAAAAAGCAGTCAAAGACATTAATGGAAGAAAGGTCCATCAGCGGCTGTTAAAAGCAAAAAAAGCGAGTAACTCCTGACTCAGGAAGTCTTTAAACTGCAGATTACTGCAAGCTGGGAAAGGACTGGAGAGAAGCATCACTGTTGCTGGCCCTGTTCTTACATCGCTTTTCTAGGCATCTGCTGCTGATCGTTCTCAGGGGCAGGCCATGACACAAGGTGACACAGCAGGAATGTTCTTGCCTTCTCCTCAAAAGCCCATGGCAGATTTCTCTCATGGAATAGTCCCCAAAAGATAAGCTGAAAAGTGAGCAAGCCATCAAGCCCTGCACACGATCCTGGGCAACACCAAACCCCTGCCTTGAGGCAAGGTGTATCAGCTCCAGCTCAGTGCTGCATTGAAGCAATGGCATGGTTTCTGAATTTGAGCTGTCTGTAGATGACCAGCCTGCTCTGAATGGAGGTAGGATGGACAGAAGTCCATTTGCGTCCAACTAAGCAGACATAACCTTAGCCTTCTCTTCTTCAACAGATCCTCTGGCACCCCATATCATCCCAAGAGCGCTCCTTAGTGGGAGGAGATGTCCTCCTGTCATCTGCTCCAGTTTGACTTCATCGTTCTTAAACACACGTCATAACAACAACTGTATGCAAAGCGATACCAGATCATGTCTGCAATTCAGCATATGGAATTGCCATCTTCCCACCCCTCTCTCAACAAGAGAATCATCCAACTTGGAACGGCATCTGGCTTTCCTCCGAGCAGCCACCGTTAGCCAGAAGGGTTTGGACTGGAGGTGTGCTCCACGGGGATCGCTGCCTGAGCCCAGACTGGTCACCATGGCTGCTATTGTTTGAAATAGTGTTTCAGGGAGATGGGTAGTGAATCATGTTGGAGCAAAGAAACCCCTATTCCAGATATTTTTGAAAAAAATCCCACTAACAGAGCTCTGACCACTTCAATAGTGTTTCCTGAGGACCGAAGGATACACATAAAAAATAATTTCATACTCTTTAGTGCTGGGTAAATTAATGTTTGCTCTGGCGAGTAAGTTCAAAAATAAAGCTATGCAACCCGTGTGCAGATCACCTGCGTTTCTGCAATTACTTCACAATTAGACAACTGCTGAAAGCAGCTGGAGGCAAATGCAATACATTTGCTAGCAAAACACAAAATGAAACAGTCTGTTTCAGTGCAAAAAAAAAATATATAAACGAGGTTGTAAAGAGAGCTGTTTGGCAAAGAGTAATCAAGTAAAATGAAATATGGTACATTAAGCTTGGCACTTCATGGCATTTCATTTTTGTCATTAAGAACATCGCTAAAGAAAATTCAATATATTCAATAGCGTTACTATGGTGTTCTGGAGGGTTGCAATGAACTTTTCCTGTGTCTTTAAAAAGGAAAAGTGTTACATTATCGGTAAATCTATAGAACGGAAGTTATTTAAAAACAGCGTGTCTTAAAAATGCGATTGCCAGAACCAAAGTTTGTGCATAAGCATATGAAGTACTGATATTAATTTTTGCACAGTTGCCAGAAAACAGAAAGTAGGTGTTATTTTATAATAATCAAAATGTTAATCACAGCAATGCATCAAGAGCAGGACTTGATCTAAAGAAAATTATTCCATGTAACAAACTTATTTTAAACAATATAAAAATGCAAGTATTATGTGGTCACTCATACCTGAAAAGGGATTCTCGTGACAGCCAGATTTCATTTTGTTTCACGGTCTTCCAAGAGAAGAGCAGCAGCAGGAAAGCAAAGAGGGTCAGAACAGTAATCCTCCATTTATATAACCATGTAGACAGCTTGTTTAGACCATGGACAAAAAGGATGCAGTACCCCATACTGGAAGAAAAAAAAAATAAAAAGAAAAGGTACCAAAAGTTATATTCCAGTACTCTAGTTTATAACACAAGACCATTCAGTATTGCATTTATTACACAATTATAGGGTTATTTGGACTAATTATGTTTTCCGGGCTAACAAACTCCCAATTCAACAGCAGTTTTCCTCAAGTCACTACACAATTTCCAAATTAGTCTAAATGATAGACCGGGACGCCAGAACTACAGTAGCGTACATAATACCACCCGGCATAATGGTAGCTTACACCAGCCCGTGGAAGGCAGCTGCTTTTCTGAACAGCAAGCAAAGAAAGCATCATGTAATAACAGTAATACTGAGCACTACTGGAGCAGCATGGAAGCAAAAAGCATTATAACACAAGGAAGTCTCCAAACAACCCCAGTGGTGGCCGCTATTAATTCCAGTTTACAACCTGCGAAGCTGAGGCGGGAGAGCGAGCGTTGTAGCCAACACCGCCGCAGGAGCGGGCGGCAGAGGCCACGTCAAAAGGCAGGAGTTCCCCCATCAGGTCTTGCACGTCTGCATCAGGGCCAACCCATCCCCTCTAGTGCCTGGTCTGGAACAGCTGAGATGCGGTAGCAGAGCATCCTGGTTGCCCTTCCATGAAACCACGCGTGGTCTTCTCCAGCGCCCAGCCTCCAGGCACTTTCATGGCCCTCTGCGCCTAACTACTGACACATCTTCTGTGAAGAAAGCTGCGTTTTGACCGGGTCTTATTCCTGTGTAACTTCAAATCAATTCAGCAGTTATTTATCTTAATTCAAGTGTGATTTTAATTCTTCCAATGATGCCCCTCTGAGTTGGAAACAGAGTGCTTTCAGTTGCTGTACTTAGTACACCGCTAATTCTGCTTGGCATTTTTAGAAAGGAATTTCAACTCCTATTGCCTGAGGAATTTCATTAGCTTATCTATAACTCTCCTATGCAGTTACTTAGCACCTGATTTAGTTTTAGACTTAAAAGCTATCTTAGTCCAGGCAGCTCTGCCTGAAGAAAAAAGGGAGCAGAAGTATCTGGAACAACACTTGGGGACCACCAATACACAGGGACAAAAGAATAGCCTTCCCCAGACGCCAGCGCACCTTGAACCCCAGCTGAATCCCTCACTTGAACACAGGGAGTCTGGAGGCAGGGAGCTCATCGCACCTGCCCATGATCCAGCTGGAGATCTACAGGCTTTCCTGGTCTGTACCAAGACATCCAAGCAGCTTCCCGATCAGACTGCTATGAGGTAAGAAAAACTAAGAACACAATTCCTCTCTCAGAGGTGACCTTGCAAGCACGTGATGTGGCGGAAGTCAATTTGGAAATGAGAAAAAGAAAAATGTCCCATCTTGAAGGAGCTGCGAGCGTGCTTCTTGGCAGCTCGTCTGCCTTCCTGAAGGGCTGGGCACATTGCTATTGCCTGGGCTTTCTAAGGATGGAGAGCGACAATACTTGCTTTTACTGAGGAAAAAAGAGCCTCTCTTGTAGGTATGGATCAGCAGCAGGCAGTGGGGCTGTCTCTGGCACAGCACAGGTGCCACATACGCCACTGAGAGAGGCGTATAGACATAGGGGGCGAATCCAGAGACAACACCAGATCTGGAGATCATTCAAAACTTCTTCATTGTTGTCTTAGAGCTCTCCCGTTTTTCAGAAGTGGGTATCAGTATTTATTTTTCTCACTTAACCATGCTTGCGTTTTGCTGCAGCACGTTTCTTATGGCACTTGCACCATTTTTTTTTCCATGAATTCTTTTGCACACATACGTTTATTGCACCTACATTAACTGCAAGCAGACATTTAGAGCTACAAACTGAGATGCCAGTGCCAAACAATCGAGCCTTTATAGCTATTGAACCCTACTTTAAAACCTCTGAAAAGCTAATCTTGATAATAAGCCCTCCCTTTCCAATAAGAAATGCCTCAAAAATCTGCAGACGGTTTTCACTCTGTTATTTTGCCTTTCAGCAATTTCATCCTTCCCTTGGAATTAATTATCTGACATAAACATTATTTAATTGCTTTAGCACAAGGCTATTTTCAAAGGAATTTCCCTACACCTTCACATTTTCAAGAACAGGCCTTTTCTAACAGAATCGTGAACGCGTCCAGAAAATAAAAAAAAAATGCAAACGTCAATGTCTTGGTATTTATGTCAAACCCTGCCCCAGCTGTTGGGAATTTCTGCCTTAGCAGCAGCACTCAGTCTGCTTCTCCGGGGCGCAGCCAGCACCGCACTACAGCCTGCGCAGCCACCGGAAAGGTGCTGCTTCCAGGGGTTGCTCTCGAACATCTGCAGAGCATCGCGACCCTAGTTACAGAGAGATGCTGGGTGCCACAGAGGGGCAAGGGTTCGTCGCAGACCGCAGCTCCCATCCCAGCTGCACTGGCCACGGCACGCTGCAGGCACGTAGCAGCGCCCAGCTCCACACGCCACCATCCATCGGCGGCTCCCAAAGCACTTCGTAAGGGGAGCCTGCTGCAATGGTTCCTCTGACAGAGCCGGAACACGAAACATGGCAATCAAGCGACTTGCTCTGCTGACAGGGGACTGGCCAACAAGGCAAGGAAGCTGCAGCCCAGGGCTCTACCCACAACACAACACAACACAGCGGGGTACGCCAGGGAAACCGAGGTATCCTGCTGAAACGCCCACAGGACTCCCCGAGAGACAAACAGGTAGGTGACCCGAAGGCAGGCTCTACATCCACGCTCAGCAAGGCCACAGGATTCAGCAGCGAGCACGGCTACAGAGGGGAATGGGTTCCCAAACGGCTGCTGGAAGGGCACCATGTAGCCAACGCACCAGAATCCCAAACTGCAAAGCTGCTAAGGGTCAGGTTAAAGGAGTGATGCTACGGAAGGCAGGCTTGAAGCACGATTTGCACTTTAATAAGACAGAGATAATCCTGACAACATTAGGACTGAGCTGTGGTTGTGTTACGATTACAGCTTACAGTCAAAGTACCTGCACTATGAAGAAGGAAAGGAAAGGGGAAAGGAAAGGATCAGAAAGCATAAAGTAGGTGAATACTTTTATTTTCAGAACCTGGTGAGTTTGGCTTAAAACTTCTATTTCTGCCACAGGTCATCAAGGAAAGGGCAGGAAGGACACGCCTGCATTATTTTGTCAGGGATGTTTTGGTACAGACATCAGGTGGAGCCCCATATTTTTGCACAGCTTTTTTTAAGACGTGGTTATTTCAAGCCCATCCCCTGGCTGAGGGTGGATGTTACATTCCTGGCTGCAGGTCTTTTACAGGCCAAGGACTCCCAAAGCACTCACGGGTCCTTTCCCGCCAGGAAAGCATGTGCGTTTGTGATTTTGTGCCACAAATTGTTTGCAAAACAACAACTCCCTGCAACATCCCCAAAGGTATTATCCTTAGTGATTTTTGCTACTCTCTTTACATTTCCACCTTAAGGCCAAATAATTATGGTGAAATCAGGGCAAATCCAGATCCCTCCTTCAGATGCTGTGGTCTGCCCTAAACAAAACAAAAAAGCATCCACACCAATGTATTAAGCATCTGTGAAAATAACATAATTACATTACTATTGTTTCCTAGTCCCAAAAACACCTAATCCCTCATACCTTACAAAACACTTGTTTCATGCTAGACTCAACAGTCCCGGTACAGAAATTAGCTTTAGTACAGAGACCATGAAGTTTTGAACCAGTAAAGGACCACGCTTGCTCAGATGGAGTTGCTGCAGCAGCAATATGCCCTGATGGTTGCTGGACCTTGAGAATCCCCCCCTGCACGGTGCTTCACTCATTGGATGCAAGTTCATCCCATTCCCCTTGATCCCGACCTCACCAGGCTTCAGATAAGCTGCCTGAAGCTGTGCCGAGTTTTAGCGAGTCAGCAGCAGCCCAAGGACTGGTACCATGGTGAGAAGAGCCCATATAGGTGAGACTGCGCTTATCTAATTAAAGTAACTTGCCAGGTGACTCTCAGACACTTCCTTTGTGGTTCCCTCTGCCATCACCTATAAGCACAGAGAACATTTCAAATACATCCACTTTTCTTCTCAGAGTCCTAGGGACTCAACTCTGTACAAAACGTAAGAGCTGGCTCGCCAGGAAATCAGATTTTACTCACACATATTTAGAGAAAAAATTGAAAATGTCTCAAAAGCACCTTTCATGAGACCCATTTGACACTTGAAGAAAACCCTGTAAATACTACATTCCAGACACCTTCAAAGCTATCTGCATATGTATGGAGGCCACAGGGTTGTGGCTTTGGGGTTTGTTGAGTTTTTTTGTTAACTAGCATTTCCTAGGGAGGGGAAGGGAGAGGACCATTTCTCCTGAAGGGCTTATCTCTTGGCATTGTCATTCCCTGTCATGCAAGCACTTTTCTAAAATACTCTGTAGCCAAAACAAAACAATGGGAAACAAGCAAAATCCCCAACCCACTATTATTTATTAAGTCCATTTTCCACTGGATTACTGTAAAACTGCTAAGCTTTTTTTATTTCTTCTGTAGGATAAACAACAGCCTGCTGCAGCAACTGTTCCCCACTGTGGAAAGTCCATGCCAGCCTGGTCCCCAGGGTCAGATGCAAAGCAGAACCTGAGGAACAGCTTGACAGGTTAACATGTTAGTAGTTTTTCTGTGGTCTCACAGTGAGCACATTTACTACAGGAGAACCTGTGGCTTCAGAAATTCAATGATGCTGCAGGAGAGCTTGGCAAACAGACCAATAGGCCAAGGGTTTCATGATTCCTCACATTTCAGACTCCTTCAGTACTAAAGTGGTACCCTTAAGTACCCTTAGGCATGTCCTGAAGTGCAGCAAGGGCAGGGCTGCACCCAGCAGGCAAACCCCTGTGCCACAGCCATGTGTTTCTGGCAGATCGCATGCATGGAGCTGTGCAATGACAGATTTTCATCTATAGTTTCTGTGGTTTGTTAATATTGTTCCACCTGCAAGGAAGCAAAGTGAAAGGAGGCACAAGCAGATGGGAATGAGGTGGCACACAGACCCCACTTCCCACGGTGCGCTACACGTATCGCCCAATTAAAAAAAGAGCCAAAACAGCAGATACTTAATATTTGCAAACACTTCTGCCGTAACTAGATCACAAATTCAACCTTTCCTTTGGCCATTATGGCTCCTTTCCTGGGGCTGTTACTGCCAATGCTTACACACAGCTTCTCTCTCCCTCTGTGGATCAGGTTTATCGCTTTTCAGTAAAAGTCAGGAATGGCTTCGCTGCATTATGTTCTTGGCAACGGCATCTAATCAAAGACACATGTGGTTAGGGCTGCAGCCCAAGATTATCAGGATGTTCTGCTACAGCAGTCTGCCAGCATCGGAAACCATCTTACCTCCTCCAGAAACTGACTGGAGATCCACTGCTGCAGAAAGCTCCTGAAAACCGAGGCATTTTCCAAGTCACGCATCGTACTGTATTTTCTGAGTTGCGCCTTTGCACAGCGCAGGTCTCCACTCCAGGGAGGAGCGCGTGGGCAGAGCAGGCTGAGCGCTGCCGTTCGGGGGCACCACGCACGCGGGAACCAGCCGGGACACCAGTGCTGCGACCCCAGCCTTTTCTAACCCACCCAGGCAGGGCTGTGAACTCAGGAGTTAAAAAAGGGTGGGAAAAGCTATGCAGAAAAGATGTCTTCCTCACACTTTGTAATGGTTATTTGGGGGATGTCAAATCTTGTGAAGTAGTTGGGTTTTTTTAAAAAAAACCTGACAATCTCAACTACATGCACATAAACTTGGAGTAAATCCACTGATTTCATCAAAGCAGTTACTCCAGATTTCAGAGCTCAGCCTAGATAAGAATCCAGATGCATACATACATACATACATATCAGTTAAGAAAAGAGCTGCCTAGAAGCAGACTGTCAAAAGGATGGAAGAAATACCGCCCAGTTCAGGGGCTGCTAATGCAACAAAAGGGATTATCTCAAAACTATACTGAGACCGGAAAATGCACTTGTCTTTGACATTTCACCCCGGAGGCTCTTTCTGGGCTGCAAACCTCCTTCTTGATTTCCAGCACTTATTTAAGATGACTCCCTTTCCCTCCATAAAAACTAACCCTCACTTTCAAGCTGCTCTGAAACAAGTTTAACCCTTGTGTGCACGACAAAACTAAGTGCACACTCTGCTGCTGCCCTTGAGAGAGGGGGGAGCACAGCCTGGAGAAAGACGATGTCTGCTGCCAGGTCTGACTGATGAACACAAATATTTGATTCTTTCTGTTTTAGAGTTCCCCACAAGCTTCCCAGCCCTGGTTCCTCACATGTTACCTGGCACAACACACTTTTCCTGTTGCCAGTTCAAGCCACTCCAGCTCTGCAGCCCGAGCTGAGGAAACACGGCTGAGAGGAAGAGCCAAAAAGTCAGCTGAAATGCAACTTGCAGGCAGGGCTGTTGCTGCAGGGGAAAAAAGGTGCTTCATCCCTGTTAAACTCATCGGTTCTGCTCACACTTCTCTAATGGGGAGTGATTGATTGCAAAAAGCGCGCTTGGCACGCCATGTGGGCTGCTCCTGCCTTGCTACGCAGCAGTCAGATGCAGAAGGGAGCACCAGCAAAAACAAGCATGGCCAGGGTGTCTCTTTCTGCCCCAAAAAGCACCCTCAGGCACAGAGTTCCAGGGACAAGCTGTGCTGGAAGGGTAGCAAAGATGCTGTTTTATGAAAAAGGTCACGTTTTCCAAGGCTGGAGCTGTTCTGGGCCAGGATAAAATCTGGACTTTTAAAAAAATGCTTACATCTGGAAAAATAGTGTAAAAATACACTGTATGTGCATGCTAGTTTGCACCCAGGTCACCCAGAAGAGCCAGACACGCAGAAATCAGAGCACTCCCTGCAACCTGGACCACCCAGATTCAAACCGCTGCACCACGCCAGGCTGAGAGTTGGGGATGCAGCAAGCGAGGGCACTTGTAGGGCTCCAAGTCTGAGGTCCCCAAAACACTCCAGCCATCAAAGCCCAAGTGCTGATCCGGAATAACCACACTCCACCGGTCCAAACACATTCCAGAAATGTTGAGAAGTTTACTTCATACTGCCAAGCTTTCTGCTGGATCAAGATTTTTTCTTGCAGCTGGTACAAGGCAGGACAAATTCAGCAAGTTACAGGCTGGCTAATCAGAGACGAGTGCAAGCATAGGGCTAGGTCAGGTCTGGATCAAACTGCCACCACTGATTGATCCAGCAGGGTATACAGATCCAGCACTAACAATCCTACAAAAATGCTGGTATACGGCAGATGGACATTGATGTCCGAACTCTCAGATGAGCATCCCCCACAAAGAGGCAATTCTGGGCCACATCCATCCAACCCTCCATTTCTGTTGTCCGTGTCCTTTTGACCGCAAACTCCACCTTGGGTTGCAGAAGTCTTTTGTTTTCAACCTTTTTATCTAAAGTTTCACTGTAGTCAGCCCACCTTGGCAAAAAGTTTTGAGTTAACTAAAATGTTGTATATCCATGGGAAAATACTGTATCAAAACTTTCTCAACCAGTCCGGGCCATGAGGAAAAAAACCTGTTGGAACAGTGATATTTTTGGACTAAATGTCCAAGGGGAAGGAGGATGTGGAATGCGTCTCTGTCACATGCAGACGGCCAGCAGCATTCACGATGCATCTTTGCTCCTTCACTGATACTGAGTTTTGGGGACAAAGAGAAAAGCGCTGTTTAAATTGCCTATCTCCCAGTAAGGATGACATGGAACAAGTATCTTTTTTTTCCTTGGTTATGACAGGTTTTAAAAGACTTCAGGACTACCACCAAGGTATAATATTTAGCATACAAAGTAAGTCCCATTGGAAAAAAACAAGCCTTACAGCTCAGAAATATCAGGATGACAACCAAGTAACTGGCAGCGTACTTAACTTACTACTGAGCCTGCTGAATAAAATGTCAAATTTTCAGGAGAATTAAGAAGCCTTTTCCTGGAATAAGGTCTGCAAGTCATAATACAAAGACATAGAGAACCATAAACACCGGCAGAACACATCTAATTTGGAAAGGTACCTTATGAGTTAGTTAGACTTTGCCCTTGGCTCTAAATTAAAAACTATGCCGGCCTACATTAAAGACACTTAGACATGATCAGTTAAGTGATCAAAATGATTTACCTGCACTAGCAATGTGGTCCTCTAGTCAGAACATGATGTAATTAGAGAAAATGCAGGAACTCTTTATTTTCCGTATTAGAGAGAAAATATGGACTAGAAATGAATGATTTCGCTAACCTTTGAATGGCTATTTAACATTTGGACACATTTCCCTTCCCTTCCTTCCAATAAACCCATGCGATAAACAAGTCTGCTTCATTAGAGTGTCTGAGTCCAAGATTTCCTTTCCAACAGATTCCTATCTGAAATATTTCCAGGTAATACAGAAACTTTTCATGCTTTTGATTACTATTGCATTACGTAAAGAAAATATTTTGTAAATGAAAAATGCAATAATTCCACAGGCATTCCACAGAAATTTCCTTGATTTACTGGGGAAGGGTCTATATGCTACAGTTTTAATTAAAATACTGTAATAACTTCTGGAATTCTACAGTAGAGGTATAATTTCCCATTCAATTCCCTTGGAAGTCTCCAAAAACTTCACGTAAGAAACTATTTTCTATTAAAATTCACAAGGCATCTTTTTCAGGGCACCATATTCCCTTGTAAATAAGAATTCCTCTTTTAATCAACATGACCAAGTAGATTATTTCTACGAGATAACATTAACTTAATTTATTACTATTTTTTAAAAGCGATATCCTTACATATCTGTAATATTTTCAAGAGCGGAATAAATGCATTTGAAGGTTTTCCTTTAACCTAATATATCACAACGAAACCAAAAATCTTTCCAGTACAGCCATTAATGCTCATACTCAACACAAACTTAGCTTTTTCTTGAATCAATTGTGCATGGCCAAAAAAAATGCATTTCTCAAAAGCATGTTTTAAATTTAGTTAAAATAACGCAAGACTGCAGTCTAGACCAAATGCGCCATGAGCTAATCTTTTTCAGCTTTGCAGAATCATTTCGGCTTTTATTCCTACATTTTTACTGCCTTTTGCCAAAATATCTGGCACTAGCATCTCAGCATTTCTTGCCTGCATTAACAGAGGATGCCTGCTTTGATTTCTCCTTAAAGCGTTTAATAGGGGTGGGCAAGCCTTCAAAAGCAAGGTTGGGATACCCATCTGAAAGGTAGATGCTTGCGGCATTTAGCCTTTCTACACGCAGTTAATTTTCCTGAACTGATGAGAACTCTCTCTGCCCCCTTCCGAAGGGCAGAGTGGAGTCATTATCCCTGAGATGGGGAAGCAGAATCGGAGTCGCTAGCCTCAGCCAAGGTCCCAACCTCCTTGCCTCCAGCAGACCAGTTTTGCAGACTGCTGCTCGAATTGACACCCTGGAGCCGGGACGGGCAGCCGTTAAGGTAAAAAGGCATCGGGCTGGGGCTGGGGTCTGGCCCGCTGCCATCACCTAATGCCCTCCCTGTCCCCTCCCTGCACCCTCAGGTCCACAGCTGAATTACAGGGAACATAATCCACTTCGCTCCTTCTGAACGTTGGGTGCTCCATGGCCCTTGTAAGAACAGCAGCAATAGAGCAAGACGTTAAAATCATGGGGTTTTCAGTAAATGGAACAGGTGTTCCAAATCCAAATGAATTGTGGATTAAATTGAAAGCGGGCAAAAAGCTGAATTATCATAGAATCATAGAATCACTTGGGTTGGAAGAGACCTTCATGATCATCGAGTCCGACCATAACCTACACTGATGTTGCTGAACTGAGATCAGGGAGCAGATAAACTGGCTCCACAGAGTCAACGGGACTTTCACTGCTGACTTGACTGGGGATGGGGTTTCACTCCAATTAAAGAGAGAAGCTTCTTCTGTAAATCAGATGATCCCTTACTGAACCCGATCTAATACTGAAGGAATGCGGAATAGGTAAACAGGAATTCAGCGCCTCGTGAACTTGTAGCTTCAAATGACATTAAAGAAAGGGGTGGAAAAGGAAACTGAAAAGACACCACCACCCCTTTACAGAACCGGTCTTTAAGAAAATGGAGATAATGTGGAGAGCATAAACTGCTCCCCAAAAAGAGAAGCACCAGTAAGTCCCATCTTCAAGCAGCTGCTTTGTAAGTAAAGGGGACTTCTGCTCTGGGATATTCGGGTTCATAAAAACTGCAGTTGATTCTGCTGCCTACCAGATTCTTTTTCTTTCTCAATTACAAAGGTTAGTAATGTATGCAATTACACTAATTGGAAGAATGCATTAGCACGAATTATCAAAAACACTCTGTATGCAAAGGCAAAACTTCCATATGGTCCCAGCTTTGCTATGGCATGGGGAAAACTTTAACATGATGTGTTTAGTTCCCAAAAAATACAAGTGCACTTTTTTTCTGGATGCTGGCTTTCTTGCAGATTTTCAGATAGACGCCGAAGCAAATGCCATTCTGTATATAGCAGTGATCTCATCCTTTAGTATTGACAATTAAGGGTGCAACATCAACTTTTGATAACAGCGAGGAGCTGGTGAAAAAAATGACAGCAACCCATAATTGCCTGTGCTGGGAAAGAGTAACTGTGTGCTCTGCAGCCCACTCACTGCAATATCCACCATGAATGAGCTGCCATAAAAATGGTGCGGGTACCGCTGGATTGCCTATCGCTTTCAGCAAATTGGAAATAAGCCATGTAGCAATGTTTTGGTTGATTTGCCGGTTCATATGAGGCTGTGAAAACAGCTTGAGTTGTCCAGCTCTAGTACAGCAGCCCAGACAGAAGCCACTGCTATCAGGGTAGCAGTAAAATATGCGGAAAATAGGAACTGCTCTGGTAGGAAAGGTCCCATCTCATGAGGTGAGAGCAACCCCAGCTCTGCCAGTACGTCGGTAGGGCAGGCAGCTCCTGGATGGCACAATAGTTTGCATTGCCTCTCCAGTTTCTCCACGTGAAGGGCAAACACAACACAGAGCAAGAACTAGTGGCTCCTGTTTAAGTTCAGACAAATTGCTCATGGCTCAGAATAACCAAATGCACATCATTGTTCTTGATTTTCAAACAATTAGGCTGTCTGATGTTCAGAGCAGCATTAGCAGATACACAGTAAGCATAATTACATCTACATTTTGAAGAGGGAAAAATCTGCAGGGGTTTAAGTCTTTCACTGATCCAGCTATTTATTGTGGTGCCTCTTTGGAAAGCTGTGTTTATAGAGTTGTATCCTGTCCACCACTCCCAAGATAGGTATTTCACACCTCTAGCCCTCCTGAAAACAAGTTTTCCCCTCGTAAGGATAAGAAAACAACAACAACATTAAAATTAAATTTGAAAGACAACAAATTGTTTTCCCAAGAAATTTTTCGGGCTAAAGTGCTTGTGACCCTCAGTTGAAAAATAAATACAAGAAATATTTTCTCCAAATATTTCTGTTTTGCTAAACCAAATTAAAGAAAACATTCAACCATTTTCACTTAGCTTATATCCCTCTCCCCCGAGGCACAGTCGCAGACAGAAGAGGAATTGTTCCAAATACCCATCAATGCTCAGAAGCCAAGGCCCAGCCATATAATTAGATACCGAGCAAAAGGCTTATTCCTTGTTCCTTTCTAGTTCCAACATCTTTTACATAAATCCTCGGGTCCTTACTTAACTTTTATTGAAAAGAAAATGTTTGACATTTTGCCCAGGTAACTACTGAGCAACACCGAATTAGGACTTCAGGCTGTGACACACATACTCAACTGTCACATCCATAAATATTAATAAAACGCTATTACTTGAAACAGAGATAGAAAAGCACCTTCCAGCATAAGGCCAAAAACATAGATCACTGAGTTCTGTCCGTCTGATTGAGGAGTTTTGTCTAAATAAAGCTGAACAACCACCTCTGACTTGCTGAGTTTTAGAGAAGGAATGGCAAAGGACAGGAAAAGCCCTTTTTGAGATGTAACATAAGAAAACTGCTACAGGTTGTTTTAAATAAAAAGCCCTTCCTAAAGCCATCGTTACTAAACTGCCATGCTCCCAAGGGGGCAAAGAGAAACCACAACAGCAACAAAACAATCCACATTATTTTTGTTCTGCCATAGTCATGAATGCTCGCAGAAGTCGCCCTCACCACTCATGTCATTTTGCACCCGGAGGATGTAAAAGAGCTCATTTCTTGGTAACCTGAAGTCATGAGCTCAGCTTTCTCCATACCCTTTGGCTGGAAACTGCCCACCTTTCCCGCAAAGTGCCAGGGTTTGACTTCCCTTTTCATGCCAGCTGCCTGCCTGCTTGGGGTAAGAGCAAAACCCAAATATTGCAAAGCAGGACGTGAGTGATCCGAGCAAAGTGTGAGATCCAGGTACTCTGACACAGACTTACTCTAGAGAAATCATTTAATCCTTCTGCCTCAGTTTTCCTGACTGAAAAAAAAAAAAAAAGCAGCAACTATCAATTACCTACTTTGTAGGTCACATATTTGCAAAGCCCTCAGGGAGATGAAAAGCATTATACAAACTATATGCACACATGTTAACACTGATTAATTTTCTCTGCGCAAACACATCCTTTTTTCTTCTTCATTGCCCCTCCTCTCATTATATCAGCAGTCTCATCTGGAGGAGGACGAGGAACTGCTGATGGCTGAAGTATCTTCCGCAGTTGTTCTTTTGAGATTCAGAAATACAACCACTCAATGCAGCCCTGCGTTCAGCTGACTGTTTCCTTAATAGCTTTGCGCTTTCATGTGTTTCATCATTTTCTGTTACGTGAATTTAAAGCAATCTGATTTCCAAGTTAATTTGAAATGATGCAAGATCCATGAGTTGAGCTATTATTTGCAAAATAACTCAGAGGGACAACTTTCACTCACTATGCTTTCAGGTATACTCTCAGCAAACAAAAGCAGGGCTAGTGATGTGAATAAAGTCAGCAGGATTTGACCCAAAAAGCCAGTCAGTATATAGCAGAGCACAGAGACATAGCCTAACTGCGTAAGAAGCTTGTAATAAATGCAACGTTTCCTACACAACCTGAGTTTTACACCAATGAGCAGCCTTTTTGTGATAGTGCTTATACAAATTACGATCAGAATATGCATACAGCTTTGCAAAAGACCACTTTTGCAAAAAGTGACTTTCCTGGGATTTTTGGATCCACATCTTCTCAGGAACACAATTTAAACATTTTGTGGAATAAAACTATTGTTTCAGTTATCACAAGTAATCCAGAGTGAAATTGAGGATCTGTGCTTTGTCAACAGCTCTACAATGGAGTTCCCATTAGAGATAACAGATGCTGACCCTCTACGCTTGAGGGTAGAATTGGGCTTTCTGAGTTGCAGCATCCAAGAATGACCATTTATGCTCATGGCTGGAACAAACTGCACTGGCACAGGTTGCCCAGACAGGCTGTGGAGTCTCCCTCAGAGTTATTCAAAAGCTGTCTGTACATGGTCCCAGGCAACTGGCTGTAGATGGCCCTGCCTGAGCAGCTGGTTTGGACCAGATCACCTCCAGACGTTCTTTCCAATCTCAATCATTCTGTGATTCTGTGAAAGGGGCAATGGTCTGGTGTGTCTTGGATCAATGTCCTCTTATTACCACTGCAGCCTCCAGTCTGGATACCATGGAGATGTCAAAAGTAACACCTTGAAGTTTTCCCTGAGCAACTGGAAGCACGCCGACTGCTGAAGTGACAACTGTTAGAGGCTGGAAGCTGAGGGAAATCCCTGGGCTGAGGGTAAGGGACAGAGAAGTGGCTGGATTTTTTTCCTCATCCTCTTCAACAACTGCAAATCCTCCACTTTCAGATGTGTATGCAGTCAATAGCTTACAGGCAGGAGGTCATGCACATATTCCACAACTGAAGCCAGCAGCTTCTTAAGACAACAATAGCCACCACCTAATGTAGTGAGAAAGCTGAGCAATATCACAATAAAAATATGTCAGGTTAACTTTTCAGCTGCTGTCCTTAACGTAAAGACATTGGACAACTTAAGTGGATAATGCTACCAAGAAAAAGTGTGTTGGAGGACAACCCTCAAGAAACAACACCTCATCTCTGTATTGAGCTGTTTCAAACACACACACACACACAAAACCGGTGTTAAAAAAAATTAAAAAAAAAGAAAAGAAAGAATTTTGGGTAGCTTTGCGCCTGCCAAACAATCTGCTCTCGACAAACTATAAAATCTCTCATCACGCCAAAACTCAAAGGCAGAGAACAAACTGCCTAGCAATATAATGTTTGAAGTACTGTAAAAGGGAAGAAGCAATCACGCCTGCTTTTAGAAAATGGGATGGTGGTCTCATTAGAAAGGAATTCAATTGCAATAGTTACCTCGGCATGTAAAGGACTCGCTCTGCCACCACAAATCCCACCCTGAAGAAGAGGTTGCTGGCTGGGATGAATGGGAAAACCAGGAACAACAAGCCAACCAAAACTTCTTTGTGTTCCAGTTTCTGCAATAACACAAAATTAAACAAATATCAACTAAAAAATCCAACTTAATTCACCACTAACTTTCTCCTTTCGAGATTCTTACTCATAAAAAAAGCAACTTAGATTAATGTTTGATATGTTCTGCATTTAAAATAAATTATTCCAAGACACTGTTCTTCCATATTTACGCACCATTTGTGCTTCTGATATGCCCAGAAAGTGCACAAACACTAACCACAGCGTGTATTACCACCCTTGGTATCTTTTCCAAGGTCAGTTCTATTGTACGCAGCTCTCTTGAGATGGCATAGGTAGTACTTAAGATATACCTCATATTGGTAATACGTAAGTATAGAACAGTGTGAATGTATATATTAGCACGTCTACCACAGTGTGGCTGTATGTAAATACACAAATGCCTATCACATACACACAGACTGCTGTGTTCAATCCTAAATGTTTATAATGGAGAAAAAGCTGTTTGATCAGTCACATTTTGTGTAAAGAAAACTAGGCCCAAATGGCACATTAAGGCAGTCATTTTATCCCTTTCAAGACAACATCTAAACTTGAAATGATACTTTTGCACACGAGATCTCCATACTCACACAGAGTTGGAAATTTGAGACGTTACATGTTAAAATTGTCTTTCACTTGAGCTCGGTTAATGCCCTTCACTTGAGCTCACTTTAATGTTGGCTCCCTCTTTGAGGAGGAACCGAATTGCCACATGCAAATTCAAAACAACTGTGATCCGCACGGCCGACACAAGCGTTTCGGGATGCCGTGATCAGCAGCAGTCGCCGTTCCTGCCACGGAGAGACCCAAGCCTCCTTGCGCAAGTTGAGTTTCAGATTTACCTCCACCCCAAGAGGGTGGATCAGCTCATGCTTTCCGTTGATGACCTCAAAGAATGATGTCAGGCTAGCAGAAGTGTAGCGTTAGGTCCGTTGAATCACCCAAGCCGACGTCCGCACTTTCCCGTCCTGCAACATGGCTGTCTCATCAGCCGCTGCAGCGCCCTTCTGCAGCCATCGGGAGAAGCTTTGTCACGCTTAGAACCAGAATCACTTAATGGCTGCAGCACTTTCCAATTGTTGTGGGCAACTTCTCAACTTTGGAGAGCAAATTGACTTCTCTTTACTGAAGGAATCTAAATTCGGAAACTTTGAACAAGATTTTCCAGTAGAGGAACAGAGTCCCATCAATGATGTGGGGCCAAGGAGCACAACCTGTCTTGCTTTTGCACAGCTACAGACCGCAGCACCAGTTACCACTGGCCTAGTCAGTGGCTGAATTTCAGAAGTACCAGTATTAAAATATATTCATCCTATTCTGTGGGAAAGACACTGAACGTTTTCTATGGGTACCAAGTGCAAGGGTACGTGTCAGGAGGCTCTGATGTCGCTTCAGAGGAGCTGAACCACAGAATCACAAAAAAGTGACTCAAAGAGGAAACATGAAGCAGTGGGTGGAGCAGAATTCACGTCTCCAGTCTTTATCAATACCTGCTTTAACCAGCACCACAGTTACCTGCTTCTATTATCCACTTTTTCACTGCCTCCGAGTCACAGTTACTACTGCCTTCTGGGAACAACAACAGCACCTAAAATACATTATTCCCGGAGCTGAAGCTGACACCAATCCATAAAGCTGATGAGCAGAGGTGCCCAGTAATGGTCATTTTGGCTTGTAATTACAATAGAAAATTGAATAGGAAAAAAAAAGGGATTAAAAATGATTTCTCAACTCTAAATGTGAACTATCAGTCCTAGCTCAACTCCAACTTCCCTCTCATCCAGCTCTAGACATACACTCCATTTCTCTCCTGCCATTTGACACTCCCTTCCCACCTCGTCTGGCCTAACTATGGTGTCCATTCACTGCCACTGCTCTACCCCAGGGGCTTAACAACAAAGACCGGGAGGCACAAGAAGGTACCTTGGGCCAAAGGGAGTGCACTGCTAATGCACAAAATCTTCTCTGTCCCCAAGACACACTCCTGCTTTCAAATGAACCAGCTATCGAGTATTTCTCCAGTTGTTGTTCGTGAAGTCAATAACTGGGAAAGCAACCTCTAGTTAACATCTCTAGGAAGGACATGGCATTATTCAAGGCTGCAGCATTGCAGATAAGCGAAGGAAACACGGCTGGAGAAAGACAAATAAAGCCTGTACATCAAATAGGAAAGAGGAAAATGTGGGAATTAGCTCAGCTGAAGGAGAAAATGGTACTGCGTGCCCTTTCTCCCCCCACAACAAGTCACAGCTCTAGACTAATGCCATTGAGGGCTGCCAGCTCGGTCCCTTGGGCTGGGCTCAGAGATGGGAGCCCAGCACTCACAAACCAGCCTCACGGAGCAGCAGAGCCCTCCAGGGTGCTACTTATTTCAGAAACAAGAAACATCTGGCAGCGCCCTTTTTAAAGCATCCAGTTCAGGAAGAGGCTTTTGTGAAGAGCTGGTGGCTTTGGCTGATTTTGTGCCACACGTGGTCCTGCCTGCAAGCCGGCAGGTCAAACTGCTGGGCTTCTGCCACGGTCACTCCAGAGCTTCGTTTGGGTTTCTCTCCTCTACCCAGCAATTAACTTTTCCAAAATTTGTACAGTCACTTTGTGTATTTGACACCCTAGCCCTGCAGCTGGGTCCTGCCCAGGAGAAGAAGCTGGGAAGAGCCCCTGGGCAGGAAGAGCAGGTGGAGTTGCTGGTCATCTGAAACCCATCTATGGCCATTAATGAGACTGTCTGGATGCGGCCTCTGGTGCAAGCAATTCCTAAATCACTGGCTGCCTGCATTTGGGAATTTTTACCGGAGGAAAAAGTTACCCTATTCACAGCCAGATCTTATTTCCCACTTCCCTAAGTAATTTCTACTGACCACTTAGCTCCTGAGCTGACCTGGCCTTGCCCTAACCCCACAACTGCATGTTCTTCTACCCCAGCCTTGCGACGGCTGGAAGCACAGCAGCGCTATCCGTCCTTGCCTTCCCAGTGAAGTCTAACATCTGCTCACCTAGGCAGCTCAGAGAAAACAGAAAAAAGGACAGAAAGGCAACCATGATGTGCTGAAAAGATTGATTGTACCACAGGTGATAACCGTAAATAGATAAAAGCACAGGTCTCACATGACACCATATTCTCCTTATCTTTTTCCCCATCAAAATTTACTTAGCAGATTCATCTTTTATTCCCCCATTGCCCTGGAGGAGCAAATAGATTTATAAATGAGTAGATAAGCAGGACAGAATGACACAAGAATGTCAGGGACTGGTACCATAGGGCTGCAGGAACAGAGGACAGCGGGATCTTCCATCCAACACAAATTTGGTTTAACTACTCTGGTCACATGAGCCCACTTCAGAGATAGCTGAGCTAAAGGGAGCAGAACCAGCATCTTCCAGGTCCCTGGAGCAGTAGTAAAAGTTTTTAAAGAGCAGTAGGCAGTTTTGTTTGTCTTCCTTTTTCTTTAAGATAGAAAAGCTAGAACTAGAAGTTATAGATCACTTCATTCCTTTTACAGAGAGAAATCTCCTTTCCTCTTAAAGACAGCGCTCTCTTTTGGAACTCTAAAACTTAGCTTCCTATCTGTCACAGACAAGCCAACCTCAAACCAAAATAGTATTCCTTACGGTGGATAGTTTGGTGGGGGTTTTCAAATTCACATCTACTTCTAATTACAATTAGGCCCTCATTATATTGTAACACCAAAAAACCCCAAACAAAAAAAAAACACCACCACAAAACCAAAAAAACCCCAAACATGCACCACCAAAACAAATCCAAAAACCAATAAAGAAATTCTTTTAACCTGCTGCTTCTTATAAACATACCAAAGAACAGCATTTCTTCTCCCAAAGACAAGGCAAAAAAATGTCACAGTATCTCAAACAAAATAGCAAAGAATCACTCTAAGGCCAAAAACCATCAACACAGCAATAAATCACAAAAATTGCTTCCTTAGCAATTTGGGGGAAAAGGAAGAAAGTCTTGACTTTACAACTGAAAGAGATTTTCCCATATTACACCTAAGACATATTCCTGAGCCACAAATAAGTATTTGCTGACTACTGTTAAATCACAAGTCTTCCACAAGCCAGAGCCCACAAAGTATGGGTGCAGAAGGTACGCAGATAACTTCAACATATCTGTCATAAATTATGGATTTGCATCAGCCCACTGTAAATTCCCTATCTTTCCCATTGAGAAAGCATTGTCTGAGGTGCCAGCTCCATTAAGTCTCACACCATGACGGCAGGACTTACGTTCACATCCCCCGGCACCTCCAAGGGCTGAGGTGTTGGAAAGTGGAGCTGTGAGGACAACCTTCCTCCTGGCTGGACGAAGTTGCACCTTGGGGAATACAGCAGCTGGGCAAATAAGTACAAGCAAATTCCATTCTGTTCTGCCTTGGAATGTTGCCGAAAGCATTTATACGTGCTTGCCTGTTTGATGGGAAGGTGGCAATCAAATGGGCTTAATTTCTTCCTTTAATAGTTTGTTTTGAGAATGAGGCAAGTGTCACCTCTCCACCATTTAGAGCCAACAGCCACATGAAGCAAAGACTTCCTTCCTACCAACAGCATAAATCACCCTCTGCCAGCAAGCTCTCGATGGTCCATTGCAGCCAGTGAGATGTTATGCTTGGAACATCTGACTGCAAGTGCAGAAAAGCTGGTATCCAGGAAAGTTGGTAGTGCAGGGCTGTATAAAAGCAATGAATGCTATTACACATTTCCAAATGCTTGCAGGCCTAGGAGGTAAGTGTATTATCCATCAAAAGAGACACAGAGATTCAAAGCAGCTACACGACTGTTTGTAGACGACAGACAGAGGATTACACTTCTTCAGTTTATTCCTAACATCCCTTTGTGCAAGCCCTTAGTGCAGACTGCACAGAAACTTAATTCCTGTATTCCTGCTGTAACTGTCACCCGTGAAGCCACAAGGAGCTCGGCGACATGATTCCTCGCCAGCCTGCACCAAGCCACTGGCAGCATCTCACCTGAGAGGTCAGCATCTGCAAACATCTACTCTTGCACTTCCAACATACATGGTATTAAAGGCGACAATGTAGAAGCATATCAAATTCACTCAGCATTAATGCATATAAAGGTGATAAAAAGCAAACTTAAGCTAATTAGGAATCAAACCTAAGGATTCATTCCTTCACAGAAAAAAAAGCTGCTGATAAAAAGGTCGTAGAAGCAAGCACTGGGTGCTCCCCAAGTCCCACCTCACTGATGCAGGCACAGGCATGCCATGGTAGAACTGTGCCATGCTCCATGTACCATCAGCATGGTCTCCTTTAGGTCATCAGCAGAAATCAGGATGGGACACAGAATCATAGAATCACACAATCATACAAGGTTGGAAAGGACCTTAAAGATCATCTAGTTCCAACCCCCCTGCCATGGGCAGGGACACCTCCCACTAGACCCGGTTGCTCAAAGCCTCATCTTTATCTTCTGTGGCCAAACAGGAGGGCACTGCGGAGCTGTGGCTGTTTCTCTCTGCTGCCTGTCCCACCACAACCGAGTGAACGGTGCCAGAAGTCAGGTGTCCACAGATGGTCTGAAAAACTCAAACATTTGGTAAGGAAAAGGTAACTGCCCAGCTTCAAATCTGGCTCAGACACCAGGCTTAATCAGCTTGCTCCTACAAAAAGAGCTACAAATTCTGTAATCACTACAATTTATCAGTTTTATTCTTTCATCTCATAAAACCCACAAAAATAATGAAAAAACCCAGCATCTTCAGTAGCACCAGCTGCTTGAATGCCGGGCTTAGCAACTCACTGTCTTCCTAAAATAGCTCAGTTTTCCTTGGTGATCATCTAGTTCTGATAAATTCACCCACAGTAACTACTCACTAGAATTAAGCAAATATTATACTTCACAGATAGTCCAAAGCCATGGAGATATATAATACTATTTTGACCATCACTGCTCATTGCTTGTTAACTGACATGTTGATCCTATTTCCAGCATTCAGCAACAACAAAAACTACTTTCCAGTTCACCGGCAGCAGCACCTATTCAGGAACTGGTGCACAGGTAAACATGCACCAGTCAGAAATTGAATCAAATACCCTGAAAGTATCATCGGCTTCCTAACCTGGGATTATCTGAAGACAATTATAGTGAAGACATATCTCAGACTGCCCTAATTAAATTGTTTGCTTTCTGCTTCCAGAAGGAAGCAAGTCCTGGTCTATACCTCTACGTGAAACAGCCTATTTTTCAGAATGCTGAATGTGTCTAAAAACTCTGTTTACATCAATGGGAACTATGGATGCTCAAACGTTCTGGAAATCAGGCTTTAAATTACTAAATAAACACAGAAACTAGTCCTTTCCCAATCCCATAACCCACCACAGATTCTATGGACATTTCACTTTCTATTTTAGTATTTTAAAGTAAAATTTTTGTATCTACTATCTTCTTTTTCCCTGTAGACCTCAGCTACCCATCCATTCAGCTGTGTCTCTACAGTCTTTCTTATCCCGGTTTCTAAAATTCCCTGAAGATACAAATTCGTTTTCCCAATCCTTAATCTCTGTAGCCTCTAATTCTGCTTGATGAGACAATCTGAGAGGGATGCAGGAGCACACGTGAGAAAGAGAAGTGGAACATTTTGAAAGGAAACAAGAAAGTCAACAAATTGCTCCAGGAATTAGAAAAATGCTTTTGACCTTGAGACTGGCTTTCCCCTCTTCCCTTTCATTCTGTGACTGCAAGCAGCTTCACTACATGGGGAAAGAAAACCAAAAGAAAAGGAAAAAAAGGTAAAATTTCAACACATACGCACTGCTTGCAGTACGTACCAGCACGATCTTTGTAAAAGCAACTCTGTTCATCGCAAGTTTGCTCTTAAGAAGTAACACTGAACAAGAGGACCCTAATAAAAAGCATGCAACAGTTTGGCACCCTAATGTTTGACTCAGACGAACAAGGAACAATGAACACCATCACCTCCCTCAGCTGCAAATTTCTTGGTCCTCATTCCATCTACTCTGTCCTTCTCACTCTACTATTGTGGCACTTCAAAACCTTTCAGTCCTGAGTGGGTCTTGAAATATTAACTCAAATCAGAAGAACATGGTAGCAAACAAAAAGAGTTTCTTTGAAAAATACAGCAATTCAGTGTTAATACGCTCAAAATGGCAGAACTACCTACCCCTATGAAAACCACCTACCTAGCGTGACAAACTCCTGCAGGAGTTAAGAGCCTGTTTGGTGAGATGCTGAATATATTCATGGTGCGCTAAATCAGAACCTCTTCAGCCATGGTTGTATTTCCTCAGAGTACCACACTCCGAACCTGCTATTTCAAAACACCTACCAAGAAAAAAAACCCCAAATCCGATGCAAAAAGTATTTAGACTTCTTGTGTGTCTTGCGTCACAGTTCTTGTGTTTGCTTTTTCGATTCAGAGCGGCAATCACATACAGACAGATTGAAAAAGGTTTCCTCTTTCGCTTGTTTGTTGGCTGGCAGAGCAAGCGCCCTGGGAAGGCTTCTGTGTTTCTTCCAGCCCCACCAGGGATGCGCAGCTGATCTGCTCGCAGCACTCGACCGAGCAGAAACACGGCCAGCGAGGCACGCCGGCCGCCCGCAAGGGACTCCCCCCGCTCCCTCCCTCCAGCTTTCACTAAACAGAGTCTTTTTGGCTTATTACTCTCTCCCCGCAGCAAACATTAACAACAGAAGCAGCACAGAAAAACCTCGCTGCTAAGGATTAAGAACATCAGTCCTGACCTTCTCTGTATGTGGAAGGAATTCAAGAGGGCCCTCAGGAAAATGAAAGCAGGGTTTATTTTAAACGGACCTTTTATGAAAATGACTGTGGTTTCCAGCTTGTCAGATAGACTCCATCGATAAATAGCCTTATTCACCTTGCCGTGCCTTTGAAGCAGGTATTGTTCTGGAAGTGTTGTGGCATATAAATTTTGCTAGGCGTACTTTCTAACTGTGCTGATACTACTGTAGAATATTATAAAAGGCAATTGTTCCCCAGAAAGGTCCATAAGCTGTGATTTATTAATGAAACGCCAAACCTGGGAAACGAGGCAAAGGTCTCGGGGGTGCAGGGTAAAGTAAATAGCATGACAGAACACACATAATGAGTGCTAGCAAAACCAACAGAAACATGCACACAAAGAGGAGACGTAAACGCGCTCCTCTCCTTGATGGTATTAAACATTGTCAGCAAAGAAATATAATCTGCGAGTGACTGAGGAAATTGTTTAGATGATATTCATACATATAAACCACCAGATAAACGGCAATACGATGCCAATTACAGCACAAATTAAAGCCATAATAATTTGGTATAAAATGCCTCGGCTTGGCTAAGCAGCAATATGCAGAGAAATGTAGAGGCAGCAGTACCTCAAAATTAGACCTGAAGTAAAAAACAACCAACTGTAGCATATGAAAGAGCAGGATAATAATATTTATCTCAATTGCATGTAATGAATATAACCTGAAAATCATGACAATGTACCACATGTAGCCACGTCACACACAGCAGCAAAGCATGTTCTTTATAAAGACATATCCTAGAGGACACTAGAGATTTTTATTTTTTTTTAAATGGATGTGAAACATAAGTAGCACTCCCTCCTCAGACATGACCAAATTGTTGTCCATCATTGTGTGTTCCTGCTGAACAAGTAGAAGGTGCTGTAAACCACCATAAGGTACCTCCATAGCGTAGGTCCTGAATATAAATGCAAGATGAGGGCCAAGCAGTATGAGGTACGATAATTCCCCCAGACTGGCCGGGTAGAAAAGCTACTGTTTCAAATTAGTTTTCCTGATCACTTTGCTCTGAATTACCCCATCACACACACGTGAGATTTCCCACTATCAGCCCACCATACATCAGGTACCACATAGAAAGTGGAATTCAATCCATCACGTGCTCTGTACATGCTCTGGACAAGCTGCATGCTAATCACGCTGCTAATTAAGCCGTGACCTAAAAATGCCACGCAGAGTGGCGTTTTAAACATCTGAAGGGTTTTCCTTTCACGCTCATTGAATTATTATGACACGTCAAAGAAATAACGGCCGTCCCGACGATACGCCCAGAATTGTTGTCCTCTCTCTTGTTCACCAGGTGCTCGCCGTTTCTTCCAGCGTAGAAAGACAGCGCTACGGGCCCTTGGGTGCACTAGTGGCTATTTGAAGCATCAGACAGATTATTTCTCTGGCCTTGTAACCGGTGCACTTGGCAACCAAAGAGATCACATCACCCTCTTCACTGGTACCTTTGCAATCTACCTAGTCCCAAAGATGGAAGACAGGCCACGTCCACTGCCTGCAGCTGAGGCTGTCTTTGAAAACGAACAACAAACAAATTTCATCTTCTTTTCCCAACGATTATTATTTCTCCAGGATGCAGGCATTTGCATTTGCAGCATCCTCAGCCTCTGTCACATCCCGGGCACACTACTCGAAGCCCAGCCAGACTGGGTGAGGAAGTTCACTGCGAAGAGCTGAGCAGGACCTGAGGATTTCGAGACCTGCCGGTGACTCCTGATGCCTTGGCTAAAACAGCCCAAGAGGGGCCAATTTGCAGAGCCTGCTGGGCACCTGCGTGGTGAGAAATCAAGTCTCAAAAGGCTTCGAAGAGCTGCTTAACGATGGACTGCAAATATGGCACATTAATCACTACGAAAAAGATCTTAGTCAGAGATGACAAGGTCCTTTACTCCCATGGTGGGAGGTGCACCAAGGAGCAGGCCTTTTTCTTTTCTCCCCTCAGGCCTCCTGAAGACGGGCATTAATTGTCACGTGTGACAGGGATGACTACAGCAAGAGACAAGCCTGGCTGTGTACCTAAACACCATGCACAGCAACAAGTTCTTCTTGGGGAGCTGCTCACCAGGAGCTCTTTGGTCGATAAGCAAGAGAGATTAGCATCATGCACATGAAATGACCTGGCTAATGAAAGTTATATACAAGGAATTAACAATGCAATTTTTCAAGCGACTTCCTCATTGCATAAGGAGGACAACAGTGAAAGTGCACAAGGAGGACAAGGAAGGAGGCTTCTCTCTGCAAACAATAACAAACTGGAGAGCTGCCTTCTCTGTTTCTACAGTTTTCAGCATAAAAAGACCCCATCTAGTAACAGACAAGTTCCAAGCAAAGCACTTATGGGTAGAAATCTTGCACTGGTTCTTCTCCTTCTGAGGTGCAACAACGTTCACAAAATGAAATGGAACAAGAAAGCTTCATGCCTTAGATGTCCTTTATCAGCACTACACACATGTGCCAACAGGGTTACTACCCTAATCACAAATGTCAACAACAAATTAGCCCTGTTTAAAATTCAATGGCAACAAAGGCAGAAATCCAATACATGCATTCTCTAATTACAGTCCGTGTAATATATGCTGTGAGTCTCCTCTGAGCCTGTTTTGTGGATGCACACGCATCGCCTCTTGCCACTGAAAATTGGTTCAGTGTTCACTGCACAAAATGTTCTCACTTCTGCCAAAACCTTTTCCAGCATTTCCATACTCCATGCCCCAGAAAGGAACGTGTTAGTGCCAAAGGGAATGAATATGAGGTTTTGTTCTCTCTTACCCCTGCGCACCTACACGCTCAAACAAAAGGCACACAAACCGCATGCTTCTTCACTCTAAAACCATTCCTTAGAAAATTGCAAGCTATTGCTTCCAGGTTAGACTCTGCAATGAACAAGGAGAGAAAAACGGCTGCTGAGACGGTTTCGCATGTTTGCTTCAAAACGAAAGCAGGACATCTTACACTTTATGAAATGTGAAAAAAATCAACTGATGTGTCTCATGCTGCCTACAAGCTGCAAAACAAGGAGAAGTGGCCTGTCTAGGGTTTGACTGAAGGATGGTCCTTCCCAGGGTGGGGACAGGGTGGAAGCAATGTCGTATGAAAGGCCACCACTGTTGCATTTGGAAAGAAGCTTTCTTAAGAGCCTACTATAATGAACTGTGCCTGCAGTTCACGTGTCCTGAACTTCCTTCTCCTCGCTGTAGAAGACATTCCTGAGAGTGTCCAAAGCCAAACAGGATAATTTATTTCCAGGAAATGTGTCTCTTCCTACTGTTTGCTTTCCTCAATAATTCATATTACTCAGCACAACACAATCATCCCCATACCACTTAACGGCAGTATCACAGTTGGGATGTTATGAGAGTCGCTAAAAATAAAATAGAAAATAGTTTCAGAAATTCAGAATTTCGTGAAAAGCAGAATACTTCAGCTATCTCTAGTAATACCTAGGGCTGGGGAAAGCACGTCAAGTTGACCCCCAGGAACCATTACCAGTTTCATGCTCACAGTGGGTGCACTGGGAGGCTGGTGAGCTGAGGCTGAGTAGAGCATTTTGTGAAGAATAAGTGATAATTCTGGTTTTACTTGGGTTAGAAAAAAACCCAGTTCGTTTAGGATCCAACTTACTCCATCTTTGGGGTTTTCAAGAATAAACACAAGGGAATCTCCAAGATGAATTTCAAAGCATCCAGTAAGTAAATGCCTGGAGAGCAAAATTCATGTTGCTTAACGCAACATTAACAGTGGTTAAGGGCACAGCAGCAAACTTACTCTCACAAAAAATTAGAAGCTGCAGTTTCAAACCAAAGAGTGGTATTCATAAATCCAGACTGAATTGTTTTGCCTTTAAGAAAAAAAAGGGAAGGAATAAAAACATGATAAAACCTAGAAATTTAATGCACAAAGTGTTTTGAAACATTTTGTTTCACAGTTTGACAGAAGACATACAATTCCGTTACCCAAAGGAATCCTTCTGGATTATCGTTTTACCCAAAATAAAATAACACAAAATGTCTTTGGGTAATCCTGAAAGATTTTTTCCTTGCAAACCAACAACATTAATCTTACACATAGTACCACTTCTGACAACAGGAGAAGAAATGAAAAGCAACCGAAACTTCAAAGAACATAGGATAAGGTTTTTCAGAAGTGTTCAGTACTGGGCTAATGAGAATTTTATCATTAACTTCCCTGGGAACAGCATTAGGTCTAATACAAACACTTCTCAATATCTCTAGCAGGAGGAATACAAGATGATGTACGACCTGCAGGTAGAACTAGTGAATATCTAATAGGTTATTTTCCCCGTATTTCCCATACAGCATCTGTCAGTGTGTAATCTAAATTAATGACTATGCAGCCTCAAAATGGTGCATTTTCCATCTCCTTATCAGGAACACAGAAAAGACTGCCAGGGTGGACTGAAGCATGTACATGACCTGCACATTTTAGCATAACAGAGGTATTAAACACCCATTACTCCCCTACTATGCCTTTGAGTGAGATGTATGTTAAAGGAAGAGAAACTTTTGTACTATTTCAAAAATTATTACCTACCCCTTTCCTAAAGAAGCTTCCACAACACAACTGCAGAAGGAATTGCCTGTAACTCCCCCTACAATCCACAAAGACACCCCTTCCATGCAAGTATATATCTGACCTCCGACAAGTCTAGTACAATCTCGCTTTCATTTCTGCAGTATGATTAACGGTAGACGTGAAATGCTGAATTGTGAAGCTTGGCTTACCACTATGTTATTTGCACTAAATAACAATTTCCAGGTCATTTCAAATTTCCTGCATCACATTCCTTTGCTGATGGGAAATCTTCTATATCCAACATGTAGGTTTTAGAAGCATACTAGAGGTATGAATACAATAACTGATTTCATTTTCAAACGGCTCTGCAAATGACAGTTCCCTGTCCTGTTTGAAGCAGTGACAAAGAGCCTAATGACTATGGGAGAGGCAGAGCAGCTTAACAACTCCAGCCAGGTTTGGATCATTAGCAGTAATTGAATGCAGGACTCCAGGCCAAGTTTTGCCCTCAAATCAGACCAATTAGAGACTAAGACATTCAACTAGAGGGACAGTTTCATCTGTTAAGCTCGCCTGTGTTAGTTATGTAGTGGTATGTTTTTTCCGCCTCAATCCAATGCATCTGAGAGGAAAACTTGCTCTTACTGACCATTTCATCGGAAGATTAGGAAACAAAAGATTTTAAGCCAAACGTTGTACTGCGCATCTGTTGGTGTTACCTTGAACGCAGCTATGCAGTGCAGGCTGAGTAACATCATCACCAGCACCAGGAACACTGTGGCTAAGTTCCTCACATCCCAGATGGACTCGATCAAAGGGATGCTGCCGACCTGCCAGTCATAGCACAGGGTGATGGGTGCCAACAGAAGCCACGCATTGAAGGCCAGAAGGTAAGAATAAGTCAGAAACCTGCAAGAGAAAACAGGTAATGGAATACACGGAATGACTGCCAACACATGAAACATTTTCCTTTGGCAATTACCCCTTGCTATATGGGAGGAGGAAAAAAAAAAAATTAGCTCTGCACTCGCAGGCAATACTATACCTCTCTGTCAATAAAGAGATGCTAACATACGCAAGGGGCGATTCAACAGGTCATTTAAAGAAATAACGTAAAATCAATAATATTTATGTGGTTTCCATACATCAGCCTTTGGAAAACTAAGAAACCTTCATCTCCGATTTGCACGTTAGATTTTTGAAGTGATTTTCTACCAGCTTCAACAAGAAATGAATAATAACTAAGCAGGTACATACATATATTGAACTGTTTCACACTTCACTGCATCACTGCTGCAATACAAAGCATCCCTCTGGCTGGGTTTAACTTACAACTTAGGATTTCTCATATGTGGACAATATTGAGCAATTAAAGTCAGATGTCTCTGTCTTTTCTCTTTGCATCCTGGCACAGAGAGAAAATACAGAAGAAAGGAGGCACAGGGTGATTCTCGGCTGATCCCATCACAGCTTATTAGGGCTGGTGACAGCTTCCATGAGACAGCCACAGAAGTGATGGAGAAGTAGGGAGCCTTTCAAATTGTTGTAATCTTCATTAATTGGTATTCTCAATAGAGGGGAAATTAATGGGGAATGGAAATGGGAACCATGCTGCCCTCTGGGAAGTATGCAGGGCTTTTAGAAGACTGAACAAGAACAGCATGTTTGCGACTGGGCTAAAGAAAACGAGGAAAAAAAAAAAAACAAACCAGGAAAAAAATAAAATCAAACCAATATCCCCTCTTCCCACTAGCCTTTTGCTGCTTGGCACCTACTTGCCCAAAAGTGCATCCCTCTCAAACCACATTTACCAAAGTTTGAATACTTTTGTATGCAAGAGGCTGGAGATTGTTCCAGCAATCATGAAGTCAAACAAGCAAAACTCTGACAGCCTTAGGACAGACAAACCCTTCCTTGGTTTGCAAATGGAAAAATCCCCATTGTACACAGCATCAAAGACAGCAAATACTCAAAAAGAAATGAAATTATATTCTATCCTGCATAGGATTTCTTCCATCTGAGCCTGCTTTGGCTGTTGTTATCACACCCAGTTGCCATGGTACCTTCACAGGTTTATTAAAACGATAACAAAGGATGCCCAAGAGATGTCAAGCCATGTAGACAGAAGATTGTTTCACTTGCCACTTACAAATATACCTCTTTGGGGTCAAAATGCTGCCCCTTACAACAGCACTTACAACATTATATTTTTTTTGTGGCAGAAGGGGCAAGATACTGAAGCTAAATGTGACTGCAGGCAGACAGGACAGAAGTTCCCAGATGGGTGCTGGGCCAAGACACTGGAATGAAATGGGCCTAAATTTTTGTGAAAGCATTTTTAAATAACCACAAACAGCTAGGATATCAGTTTCTCGTCTCATCTGAAAAACAAACGTCTCCAGCAACACAGCAACCCAAAAGCAGGGAGACTTACAAAGCCAGAATAATGTTTCATTGTGAACAGTGGAAACGGCACATTCTCATTTCCCCGCTAATCTTTCTAAGCTCACAATTCTGATGGAAAATGGAATATTCCCACAGTTTTAAGGTTTCCAGCTATTTGGTACATTTCTCTCTCATCTCTCCATTTTCCTCCCCTTCTTCACCCTGAGGGAGTAAATAAGGGGGAAAGCGAGAGAAAAATCCATCTTCTCTCTTAACAAAGGCAGCGATTAAAAAGCCAGTTTCTATTTAAGAAAGCATCCCTCAAAAGCATAATCTAATTTCCCTTAAAGTCTTCTTACAATTTTGATTGTTCACCATTTCTAAAGAAACAAACATGCCTTTTCTAGTCATCAAGCCCATCTTTTCTGGCCCTCACTACAGAGAAACAGAGCAACGCAAAATCTGGTGGAGCTCAATCACGCCATGGCGCTCACTCATGATGTTACATGTGGCCTGACCCCACCTCTGCTTGGCTGCGATACAAAACAGACTTCTGCATCAGCGTCAACACAGTGTCAGCTCAGACAAAGGTTGCCAGCATTTATTTACAGCTACTTACTTAAAAGCCAAGCTGAGCCCCCTTTCTAGCTTTACTTTTAAAAGGAAAAGCATGTCAATCTGAATAATGTCACGGCATACGATACTGTGACAAGTCTGTGTATTAGACAGGATTTTCAGAAGCGTTGAGTTAGTTTTGCACTTGATGCCTTGGGAGAGCCCAGTTTTTGGAGGGAGTGTCTTTTTGTGCCCTGGCATATTAACATTTTCAATAAGCGTCACAATATTCATGGCATTTTGTGTGCAAACCACAACACACACCAGAAACCCTCCCCTACTCACTCAGACTGGGCTGCTGGGTAGGAAGGAACGAGACAACATTTGGGATCTTTGCAAACTTCAGCATTGCAGTTAAAGACAGACTAGTTGCTTTTCTGCATCTTCACTGATAAGGCAGGAGCTGATAAATCGTTAGGCAGCACAGAGTAAACAAACACAGCTTGCTGCCATAACAAATTGAGTCAGTTTAACAAATTTCAAGAGGAATTTGGGGTAGCCAGATTAGTGTGCGTTCACGCATTTCTGCTGGAAGGTTAGGACAAACTGCTGTTGAAGATGAGAAGACACGCTCCAGGACACGCACTGATCAGGAAAGGTTTGTAAACAAGTCTCTCTTCCCATGCGCTTGTGGGGTTTCCGTATTCTTTGGGAGCCATGTGCAAAACTCGCTGCCAGAGGCAGATCCCAGAAGAGATGGGACAATTGCTCCGTTCCATTACAGCAATAATTAGTGTCTTAAATATGCTCTGCCAACAGCAGCAAACTATTTTAAAGCCTGTGACAGTCATTACCATCTATGTATGGTTTACCGGTTCGCCTCTCCAGACACCGTACTGGAGAACCCTTGGCCACATCTCTCATCACCAAGGCTGAACACCCTCATTGAACATGTGTGTGCCATCAGCAGGCACAGAAGTGAGATGCAGGAGAGCGCTGCCTGATTTTAGGAGGCATTTGTAAGCTGCAAGAAAGCCTCGAGCAAGCTCTGACCCAAGCAAAAGTTTGGATACGCTTTCAGCATTGGTAACTTCTCCATGAGTGTGATTGATGACTGTATAAAATAAGGCATTACAAACTATTGCTATTCTACATACTAGAAACACAAAAATAACAGGATGCTAACAATAGTCACTGACAATTCAGTGCCGCTTTTTACTTATAGGCCTTGAAAGCACACAATATTCCTTTACATCCGTGTGGTTCTTATATCCCTAACCAGGGAGAAAGCTAAATGCAGGAAAAACTTTGGAAGAACCCTCTCACCAAAGCTGACACCACAAGGAAATAATTCTCAATTTTTGAAAAGACTCAAAGATTCATGGAATCGTTCCAGGAGCTAATTACGTTTCAGCAGCCTACCTGCAAATGGCAACTAAAGTATTTTCTATTAATTAGTTGACTAAGTGAATTACATTTTAAATTAATGATCTTCTCTATATTGCTGTTCATGTCTGCTAGAATTCCAAGGGAGAAAAATCCCTGCCTGTAACATCTCCCTCTCCATCAGTTAATCCCAGGGATGACAGAGTATTACTAGTGAGGTGATTGGAAGAATCTGCCTCTTAATTGGCAATCAGTTTTCCCCCAGGCTGGTTAACAGCATTTGCATGACAGTAGTCGCTTTTTTATTTATTTGCAAATTGAACATGGAAATCCAAGTTTCAGCTGGTATCAAGTGTTTCTTTTCACTTCTCAACATCTCTGGCATGTTCAGAAAAACACAGCTCCTCCTGTGAGTAGCTGGTGTTGTCATGGCAATCCAGTTTGTTTAGTTTTAAATTTTTTAGTTTAAATGTACTCTTGGGTCCTTTGTTTGAGATAAATACAGGATGACTCATATCTAGAACCTGTTGCAGAAAACAACTATCTGAACTGATTACTTCTGCTGCAAAGATGAAAGTACAGGGTGCTACTTAAAGCCATAAACAATCCGCCAAAAAAATACTCGAGGGATTGTCTGTTACCCTTTGTTGTAAGGGAGACTAACATGCTTGGAAAAGCCCTAGTCTCAGCTCTGCCATACCCAGGCAATCAGAGCACACGAGGAGTGCGAGACTAGCTAAAAAATACAAGACTTATAAAAATTTATGAGGGGCTTCATTTGCTTTCTGATTTCGGAGCATTTTAAGCTTTTTTCCCCCAGCTCCTGGGGACTGAGAGATTATAGATTTCTTTCTAAAATGGTGCTACATGAGTGATCACAAGACTCAGAGCACGCCCCACTAAAGCTGCATAGAAAAGCAGGGGCCAGTGACCGTATTCTTTCTAAGTGCATACAGCACACCTACCACCTACACCCATCCCATTCCTGACAAACAACCGGACCCCCAAAGACCCATCAGCGTATCCACCTGCAAGTGGAAGATTTTCCTGCACTGGGAATTTTAGCAAGGCAAAGGCAAAATATTCCCTGGTTGGGGAAAAAAATGGACCTATCTAGAAGACAGGTGATAACAGTGCACTTAACTGGTATTTAGGAAAAGAAGGGGGTTTTCCAAGATGAGGGGGATCTGAAACAGGAAGGTAGTCATTGCCCTTTCAGAAGTCACAGACCTTGTTAATGCTCTTCTGAGAAGACAACCTGCACACTGCCAGGGACTCAGGGAGGTTTCAGTTCACTGTAAGGCTGAGAAGGGCTCCTTTATTAGGGAAAAGAGTTTCTCGCATTTAACAGCTGAACTGCTTTCAGCTCGAGGCTCTCTTTATCCCCTATAAAGCCCTAAAACCAAGTGTGTATGATGAGCCACTTCACAATAATGTCCTCCTAGGACACATGCAGCTGCAATTATAACCAGGTGGTGATATTTAAGGATATTGTCATAAAACTGTATATATTCATGCTTCCCCTGGGGAACTGCCAGTCCAGTCATACCTTCCCACATGAGTTTATTTTCCTGCTATGTATATTGTCAGGCTAAACATTTTCTTTTCATAGCCTTGGAAGAAAAAATCACACTCTGTCTACCCAGCACATTTGGCAATGGTGGAGTAAGACTACACAAACAAGCAACAAACAGAAAAATTCCAGTTTAACATCCAAATGCAAGTATCAGCTAGACAGAAAATACTTGTAACTGGAAAAAGTGCCTGAGTATTCCCTTTCATCAGAACTTTTGTATATAGGGGGAAAGAACTGCCTGTCAGTAGAGAATAGGAGTAGGAAAGACAAAGATACGGATAAACAGGCAGCTGCAAATTGATGAACAGCGAGGTAACTCCTCTGGAAGGTGGGCTTGTGTGCACTAGGGACACAGGAGGAAAGGCAGGCTATGTTGTCCTCTATAGCTTCACAGCCTGAAGAGCTTTGATCTAGTGAACGGCTTTCTCTCTGTTATTTCAACTCTGTGGCTAAGAATCTGAAAAATATCAAATTCTTGAAGAGTAAAGACTTTCAAAGAGCCTGTGAATTTCCAGTGAAACCCAAGCCTGCTGTCAGAGTCTCAACGATAGAAAACCTGAGATTGATCTCATACTGTTTTCTGTCTGCAAACCCCCGCGTGCTGTGCGTGAGAGCGTGCCTTGTGATAAAACGTGATCCTCAGCTCGCCATGGACAGCAGCACGCTCCGGAAGTCGGCTCCAGCCGAAACCCCCCAGCCACCAGTGGGCAACTGCTTCAGAAGAAGCTCACGGAGGCGGCAGGGGACAGACACAGGAGGAAGCAGCAGCTCTGGACAACTGCCGAGATACTGGTGGCTGATCCTCAGGAAGTTAAAAACCAGACCTCCTAAACCCACTGCGAGAACATTTCTGGAAACGGTCCACTGCATCCCAGAGCATTACCTGTCTGATGCCGGCGGGAGCCAAAGGGATGTCCTGGGCATGCTGCTTTGCCTCAGAGACTGGCCATGGTCTGGCCCTCCTGCATGGAGGTATTTTGAAAAGCAAAATGCATTGGCTATAGGAGTCAATGGCCTCTGCTTTGGCTGCACCCCTCCACTCCATACGGAGGCTTTAGGCCAGGAAGGCTTGTTGTGTAACCAGCGCTTGCAGGAAGCGCCATGACCCATTAAAAATGCCTATCAAGCTGATTTCCAGAGCAGCGCTACCTTCCTGGGTTTGCTCATTAAACCAAGAAAACATAAATGACAAAGATGCTAAAATCTTTCACGTGGCTCTAGGAAAGCATTTTCCCCTGGGAACCTGCTAATGTAGGATGGCCTTAGCTTTGTAGCACCATCTTCCAGATAGGCTTCCCCCGGCCCCCAGCCCCCTTGGAATAAAAAATACATTTTACATTTAATGTACAGACTGTCTGGCCTCTAGGCGGGCATGACAGCAATTCTTAGCAAAGCTGTTGTTCACCCTTTTGTCTAAAAGTGAGTCCTGAATCCTGGGAGCCTATAGAGATTACATGTAGGGCTGAGGTTAAATACCTCTGGGTACGCAACAGAAGGCACTGACAAAACAGACAGAACTTTTCCACTCAGGAAGCATGTGCAAGCCTGGCTAATTAAGAACTGATATGTCACAGTGTCCATTTTAATGCTATTTCCTACCCTAAGGTCAGTGAAAATCCCATACTAGAGTAGTTGCTGCAGTTGATTTCAATCGCCTTGGCAGAACTGCCTGGCACAGGGACCCACTTCTCCAGCACAGGTCCACCCTATGCCTCTTGGTAGTTTATCCGCTTTGAAGTTACAACTGGGATGATTAAATGCATTGCTCAGAAAACAGTCACAAATCTCAATGAAAAGGAGTATGTGCCAGTTTTTACGTATAAGCATTTCTTCGGCTTTCTGCAGCACTGAATTTTCATTTACCTGATTGAAACAGCAAAGAAATGCAGAAAGCCAGCTTACAGAGAGCGCAGTTCAACCACAGGACAATGTTATCTCAAGGCAGGCTTAGTAGAAATGCATTAACTATTTAATGCAACAATACAAATAAGCCTGCTTCACGCCCAGAGTGATCAGCCAAGGGATGTCACAAACCAAATGCCAGCAGAAATTAATATAATTTGACTCCTGAAGATAAGAGTTTAGAAAAAACGTTTTCTTAATTTGAAATTTTAGGATGGTAGGATTTAGAATGGTAGGATTTAGTCTGTTTCACGCACCTTGAGACATGCTGTACAATGGACTTTCCCCGTTGTCTTGCCACGGTGTTAGTAATACAATCTGTTTATTCAGAGGCCTCCTACTTCTTTCCCCTCAAGAACGGCAGAAGAAAGGAACATTGTGCAAAACGTCTGAAGCATGACAGCCCACCGCTCAACGCCTTGCTAACACTCGAGCTGCACTTCAGTACACTGTTTACCTAAAGCTGGGTAGCTCTCAAAACACTTCCAATTGCATTCTCCTTCAACTTTCATTGAATGCAAGCCAGAATGTTTTAACAGAGGTTTGGGATTGGTTTTTCTATTGCAACAGCTTACCCACAGCAGATTTTGGGATGGTAAAGTCACAACGACTGGAAATCCGTGTTCTTTAAGATAGATCACTGGAAAAGTTACATCCTTTCTGCAGCGTGCAACAGCCTGTATGGACAGGCTCTAATGGTGAGACTTACAAATAGCAGGATTCCCAACACCTCCATTTCCGTCTCCACTGAGAGAGGGAATGATGCACAGATCTCATCTTCTCACAACACCCTTGCCAAGCAACACACTGAAGGACATGGAAATGTTGCTTTTATCTATGTCACTGTAAGTTTTACGGCATTTAGGAATATTAGAAAAATCCAGTACCTTGCAGGGACTGAAACATTCATATTCTGACTTCCAAAGCATTTATTTGCATCCCCATTCACTTGTAATTTTAAGGACAGTAATTTAGTGAACATACTGAACAGACGATTTTTTTTTTTAAAGACTGAAAAACTATCACTATTTCAGCATATTTCATCTTCCAATGGTTAAATAAATCATTATCTGTCTACTTTAATTTATACGTTTGTGTTGTCCAAGATTGGAGACAGGTTATGCAGAACATATAGTCATGTTCTAAGGCCAAACTGGGCCACACCAAAGGTCTGGCCAGATCAGAATCCTTTCTCCAGCAGTGGCCAAGAATTAATGCCAAGCAAAGCACATAAGAACATGAAATTTTTTCCAGTTTCTAGCCAGTATGATGTCCCAGAGTTGGATGTGATTTCTGCATATTTAGTAGCCTGGATTTCTTTTTTTAACTTGGCAAATCTCCCTTTGAGCCTGCATAAGCTTTCAGCACACCCACAGCATCCTGCAGGAAGGAACACTCCAGCTCAACTACCTGTTGTAAGCCACCTCCTTGGCTCGCTTTGAACCTGTTTCCTCTTAGATTCATTTCATAGAATCATAGAATGGTTAGAGTTGGAAGGGACCTTAAAGATCATCAAGTTCCAACCCCCCTGCCATGGGCAGGGACACCTCTCACTAGAGAAGGTTGCTCAAAGCCCCATCCAGCCTGGCCTTAAACACTTCCAGGGATGGGGCCTCCACAAGTTCCCTGGGTAACCTGTTCCAGTGCCTCACCACCCTCACAGTAAAGAATACACCTTAATTTCTATATGCTTTTTTGATACACCTTAATTTCTATATGCTCCCCTCCTCTACAGTCATGGATGCATAGACCTCTCTCACACCCTCAGTCATCTAATTTCCAGTATAAACATCATGAGGGCTGGCAAAATCTCACCTCATTACTTAACACTTTTTCAAATCCCTAACTTGTATCTACCCCTAATCTTAGCCACAATCCAGTAACGTTTGCCAGCCTTGGGACAAACTGCGCCTGTAGAGCTCACCAGCTGACACAGAACCTTTTGAGAGTTAGCAATACTCCTTTGGGTTCATCCTACGTCAGCCAAGGCCCCAACTCCAGATCTAACTTTATGCATTTTGCAAAGACTGCCACACATTTCCAAACTACTGTTTTTCTTTTTATTCCACTTGTTGCCATCAGCCTTCCTCCTAGCCCCACAGAGTCGGCCAAGTCTTACAATAACTTTCAACTCTGTTGAAAACGGTAACATTTACCCCGGTGAGATATGCACAATTACCACATTTCCAGCTCAGTGCAAATAAAGAGGACTGCTTGCAAACAGAAACTCCCATTTGTGCCCTGCATGATCTCCAGAGAGTTACAAAACAACATGCCCACTGCCTGAGCATTAACCCTCACTTCAGCCATAGCTGAAGTGTTAGTAACCACCTCAGGATCACTACCCAACACTGGCCTTTCTTTTAGTTTCATGCGGCTTCTGGCTTTGACACCAAACTTAGCTCTTCCACTCCCTTCCTCCCAACTCAACCCAAATTGCAAAGAGCATCCTGGCTTTAAATGCAGTGCTGTAACCTAATTACTGCCTTCAAAACCTTGTTAAAAGCTTCTCACACCAACTCTTCATGTGCTGCTGCTGCTGTAGGTGTCTACAGCTGAGGAATACATGCTGCTTAGCAGCTTCTCTGAGGCTGGACCATAAACACAAACTCTCCCATGTGACTGGACACCCACCAGTTGGGCAAGCATCCATACACACCAGCACCTACTTGGATGCTGAATATCCTTGAGCCTTGATGTCCTAGACCCTAATCTAATGTCACTCCTAACAGCGGGGCCAGCAAGTTGTATCACCTCCAAATCCACCCTCAAGCCATTTACTCAGCTAACATCACTTCTTATTTCCACCCTGTGGAAATTCCAGGCTTTAAAGGCAAGCTAATCTCTTCAGCTTCCCTCTTCCTTGCACTTAAGCCCTGCACCTCAGCCTAGCCTTCCTGCTGGCCAGACACACGGATCTTCCTGGAAACCAGGCCAACGCCACTCAACCTTGCTGGCCCCATTTGACATCCCAGTCCTGCGCTCATGATGACGGGCACAATGTCAGTTCTGCAGCCATAGCTTCAGCTCTGACCATGGCAATGGAGAGTCTCAGGTGAGAGTTATAGTCCGAGTCTGAAAGAGGAGCTGAGGGAGGAAAAGGTTTGTTGTCAGGATAAGGGCTGTGGTCGGTGGGTGCATCATGGGCTGTCCGTTCACAGACAGTCACCGGGTCTCTGCCCACCTTGCATGACTGACCACTCACCCATTCGGCAAAGATTTGCCACCCCAGCTCTCTAGAAACTTACCCTAAGGTATCATCCACTTTGACTAACTAGTCTTCCCACAGCTCTGTGAGAATGGCAATGAACAACAATAAAAAAACAGCTCCCATCTCCGATTTCTTGTTTGTAGGTGGATCCCACAGGTCTAACATGAAGACTACCACCAGCAGCACAGCTAGGCCCATAGCTAGCTCTGAGGCAGTCGGGGGGACACTGACTATTTTGAAGTGAAGGGTTAGGGTCTGGGTTCCAGAAAGAAGGTGTTGCTGAGCAAGCCTAACATGCTGGCAGGTGGATCCCGCAGGCTTAGGGTGGCGCATGGGACCAGGATAGCTGGGTTTTGGCCTTGTCCAGGTTGTTTTGTTGCAAGTTGAAGGCAGTGGTCAGCTTAAGGTTTGATTTCAGAGAAAAAGAATTGCAGAGAAGAATTTATAGACATATTCTGCAGCTACCTCACATCTAAGATGAAGGCTCAAGCCAGGAGACTAGGGTTAAGGTTAACAGAAGCTCAGGACCCAGCTTCTTTCTATATCCTACCATGCCCAGAGGGTGAGGATAAGGATAATCACAGGTGGTCAGCAACAAGATCCATGTCAGGGCAAGCAGCAGGTACTAAACTGCACAAACACACAGTCAGGGCCCTGATGAGCCTCACCTGGCCCCGCACCTAACGCTCATTGTTCTAGGAGCCCCATTTCAGCTCCATCCTGGCTCCTGGATGGACACCAAACTTGTGCTGTAGGTAGCCTGTCCTCTGGATGGATGCCCTCAGACACATGCTCTCGTTTGTCTCTACTCCTGCCTCTCACCCTTTCTCCTGGATGGACTTTGGGCCAGCGTTGCAGCCTTGCCTCCAGTTCCATCTCCTGACTGGACCCTGACCAGGATTCAGCAACAAACCTACTTTTTAGCTTCTGTTGCCAGGACCCGTGCCTGAGCATCAGCCATAGGAGGTTGGTGCTAGACCAGCAGAGAAGGAACTGACCAGCTAAATTTAACTCTGCATATTAGAAAGCCACCTAACGGCTGGCATCTGGGCTTGCTGAAGGGATGGGTTTTCTGGATGGAAGATAGAGGCTGCTGGGTAAATTGGCTAAAATGAGGATTAAGATCCAGCTCGGCAGAAGTAGAAGAGCTGGGCTAACTACAGGGTTTTAGGATCCCCCCAGAACAATAATACTGTTTTTTACTGGCAAGGGCGTCCTTAATTAGGTTTGGAGCAGGTAGGTGTTGCTGGACTGCAGGTGAAGCCAGGGCTGCTGCTGGGGCCAGGGAGGACCTCAGCCAGCAGCACTCTCACTTGTCTTTCATAAAGCTGTTAATAAAATCCACAGTGCCAATGGTAAAAATAGTCAAAGTTTCAAACTCCAAGAATGACTTAGCTTTTGGGTTAAAAAAACCCCTTCCCCTGTCATTAGAAGACGTAAAAAGACAAACACAAGAAAGACATTTGCAGCACAGAATACGTAATTGGAATCAGGTTGGTATCATTTATGACTTGATGACCCCCATCTCAGCATAAACATATCAAAAAGGGACAGCAGCAAATCCTTCACGCCGTGCTGCACAGGGTCTGGTATTAATGACTCTGCCAGAACTGCTGCGAACAGATCAGAGCTTTCCAAGTCAGACAACGTGCTTCCTGGAAACACTTTTAGCCTTGATAGCAATAGGAGCTGTTGTCACATTATCACAAAGGTCTCCCAAATGAGATCCAGTTCGACTCTGCAACAGATGCTGAATAAGGATTGCTTGATCTTAACCTGTGTCTTAGCTGCAATTCCAGTGCTGGAATGCTGAGCCAGTAAGGCCAGAAAGTGACACAGAGGAGGACTGTTCCTATTTTCACTTGAGACACCTCGAAATTCCTCCAGAAGCCTCCAGAGTGTCACAGAATCACTGGGATTTGAAGGGACCTCTGGAGATCATCTAGTCCAACCCCCCTGCCAGAGCAGGTCCCACCTAGAGCAGGTTTCACAGGATGGTGTCCAGGCGGGTTTTAAATGTCTCCAGAGTCGGAGACTTCCACCACCTCTCTGGGCAGCCTGTTCCAGTGCTCTGCCACCCTCAGAGGAAAGAAGTTCCTCCTCGTGTTCAGATGGAACTTCCTATATTCAAGTTTGTGCCCATCTTTCCCCCGTTCAGTAGCTAACCAGAGCATTTACGCCCATGTCCCTGTCTTAAGAGGAAAACAACTTCCTAACGCCTTCTTGGAGCACTGCTCTGGTCAGGCCTGGAGGGAAGAGGTAAGTCGCAGCTGCCACTCTGCCTTGCTGGTCTGGCTCAGTAGAGCCAGAGGGATGTGGTATCAGCCCACCTAACCACACACCGGGTCCCAAGCAAGGCAAAAAAACAACCAAACCCAAAAACATCATTTTAACCAAATTTAAACATTTATGTATCTTAAAAACCAACCAAACAAAAAGTGATAAAATAACAAAAATCTGTTAACACAAATTTGAGTTTGTTTTTTTTAATTAATCCATGGTAGCCCATCCTATGCTCCTACGCTCAGCCAGAGCTGTGCAGTACTCTGTGCCACCGGGGTCCCACCTTCCACCTTCACTAATGAGCCACTGATATTCCACCAACAGGCACCGTCATCCCCATTTTCCACAAACTTCAGATGAAGCCGAAACTCTGAATGCTTGCATCTCATACCTCAGGAGCAGCCAGTTCTAAGGTTTAGGATTAGGCTTCAGTCACTGGGCATTCCCGACCTGTGCTCAAGCAATTGAACTATACTCTATGCACTTCGTGTAAAAATAAGTCCAAATTTTTCAGTAAGAAAGCATCTGTAAGATAACTCTACAGGACCTGCAGCATGCTCTGTGGGTTCAAATAATGATGTTTGCTTTTGATTTTAAGACAGAGCAATAAGGAGAAGTAATTAAATTAAGACAACACAACAAGTCTTCTCATTTGCCATCTGTAAAACATTTTAGTGCACAGAAAAAAATAACGTCAGGACTACACTTTTGAAAACTTTTGTTTGATTAGTGGCATTGTACCTCGTCAGTAAATACGGTGAGAATGAAGCTGGGTTGTCCTGCTCTGAAAACATCGGCATGGATCCTCCCATTATCCAGAGGCGAAAATACAACACGAGAATCACCTTCGAAGAAGAACACTTCGGTTAGCAATGCGCTACTAGAAAGCACTAAGCCTCCAGGAAATATTTTGTTGCAGTAGATCTCCATGCTCTGCTCTGTGCCTAGAAATGAGTCAGCTCAGTGGTTTAGGCAAAATTCAGTTTTGCCACTCTGTGCAGGGTGACAGACATGCCAACCTCCAGCATGGAGAGCACGCTCCGTTGCTGCGTCCCCCCACTTTCACAGCTGCATTACTGACAGCAGCTGGAATACCTCTGCGACTCGTGACAAAGGCAGCATTTTGAAGGACAAATCCATCACCCTGCTGCGGCTTAGACTGCAGAGTTTTGCTACTGACCTCTACCTAAAAACAGAGGGGAAAACCGTGGCTGATCTCTTAAAAGCTGTTATTGTTCACTCACACTGGCATAGGTGTAAGGACAAGCTCCATCAGCGTTTCTCCTGCTGTGTAATCCTAATCCCTGGAAGGACTTCTGTGGGTTGGCTCTCCTCCACCTTTCTGGGGGCCACTTGTCAAGGGACAAAGCAAGGGGATCCAGCTCCTAGAGCCACACAAGGAATTGCTCACCTAGCATGCCCCTGTGGAGGTGCTGGGTTTCTGCCCTCCAATTTGTCAAGTCCTGCTTGGAGCGCACCAAGCAGCATGTAGCTGCAGCCAGAGCTTTTCTTGTGACTCTTACCAAGCCCTCCGCCGAAACTAACACTCAAAAGTCAGCCCAGCGCCGGAAAGTCCCCCTGTATTTAGGGCAGGAAATATTTGCAGAAGATTACACAGTTTTAAGGGCAACCGCTGTAAGTTAAAAGTAAATCTGAACTGAAAACACAGCAATATTCTTGCCTCTGCCCAGCTGAAGTTTTCTAGACAATGTTCCAAGACTAACTTTGCATTAAGATCTACCACCTAAGCTTTCGAGTCTTCTGGGATACCACCACACAATGTTCATTCTCGTCACATACACAGAAATGCACGGGCAAGTCCAGCTGTACTTACATAGCTGATCACCAAAGCAGCTCTCTTCAAAAAAGGCCTTGCAGTATACAAGAAATTCTGGTTGTTATTTGCTGTCAGGTAGCTGAAATATAAGGAAACAAGTATCTGTTGAAATACTTCGAAACAATAACTCATTTTTTTCAAACTGGAAAAAAGCTGTACATTGTTTTAACCACTCTAAACTAACATGCAGTAATAATGACATCACTCTAACTCTTCAAAGCTCTTTCCATATGACTTAAGTAAAATATTGAGACCATTTCAAATAATACACACTATAATACACTGCAGTTTCCCCATCAAAATCTGGTTTTGTTTTGTGGTTTGTTTTTGTGTTTGGTTTTGGGTTTTTTTTTAAAATCACCAATTAACTCCTTAATCCTCAGAAAACCCCCATGTGTGTCGCACTAAGATTGCTGTCTTCAGACTCCCAGAAGACTACACTGATGCATTTTTAAAAGGTCACCCAAACAGAGCAATTTAATTTTAGGCCATGATTAAAATGCAAAAACTCCTTGTTCCCAGCTCTCTGCTCAGTCTCTAGAGATGGGAATAACTGTCTAGCAGAACTGAACTTATTTTAAGCACTTATTTTTTTTCAAGTGTATTCTGCACACCTAAGTTTCATTACAAGTCTGCTGACAAGGTGTTATGATAATTAACAGCACAGAGACAAACACACAGGTGGTTTATTGTTGTAGGAGTGTTCATAAAAACCTTCCTGTTTCTCAAGGAGTAAAATTAAGCTGTATCTGGAGCCAAAACTACACATTTATTTTAATATAGAGTAGAAGCACTTGCCAAATTCTAAGGAGCTTTCTTAATATAACAAACAGTGCCATACCTAGGACATTAATTCAATGATAATTCCATTTCTATTGAACTTACAGGGGCTCCGTCATTGTAATAAAGTGATGAGAAACAAAAAGAAATACAGAAGAGACATCATGAATATTTTAAGCATATATGAGTTAGAAAACTATTGAAAAAAATGCCAAATAATTTTAAGAAGTTATGAATATCACGTGAACAAAATAAATTCAGAAGAAAAACATTTGCAGGCTCCTCTGTGTAACATACAATCAGTACAGGGATACTCTATTTAAATGACTTACAAAAAACCACAGCATGAATCACAACACATACATGCAAGTTACCTTTCCAAGCATGAAAGCATCATACGTTTCTCCCATGAATATCCAGCATATAAAACACATCTTATTTCCTCTCCAAATTCCTCAAGACAGTCTATCATCTGATCGTTTCCACCCTCCAAGTCTTTGAAAAAACAGCACTTCCTAATGCTGCCAAGAGTCTTTAATATCTGGCTTTTTGTTCAAATTTTCTATAGTAGGAAGTTTGCAAGCCTGGTCACCATGGCAAGATGGAGAAAAGATTACACTGCAGACAAAAGCACTACGGGCAAAGCCAGCAAGAAAGAGAGGTGGCATTTAACAAAAAAAGGAAGTAGTACATCTGGCTGCTCTATACAACATAACTGCTCTTCAGAAAACTTTCTCTAAATGTTGTGCCTAAAACTTAGGGACCAAACCATACATTGTAAAGCAAGCCAGATGACTTTCAGTCTTTGGTGTCTATGTCTACTTATTTACAAATGTTGACATTTAAGCACCGAATCGAAATTAAATGTCAGACCAGTCTTCAAGGGCTGAACTCTGCAAAGTGCAAAGTTTTTTGAGCTCCCACTGATTTTAATCAGGCTCCAGTGAGTACAAGCGAGATGAAACTAAGCCTTCAGCTTTCTCTCTCCCTGAAAGGTCAGGTTGGCCTTCAAGTGTTCACCATGGCCCTGCTCCAAAGCCCACCAGAGCCAAAGGGAAAGACTCTTGGTGATTTTAATAGCGTTTGGATCAAACCCTGGTCTTTTGTTCCCTACTGGAACCTTCTATGAAACTCAAGCCCCTCGTGATTTGCAGCAGGAACAGAAGTGTTAGGTTGCATTTTGTTTATATTTTTATGGGTGGAGGGAGGAGAGCCCTCTATTAGTCACGCTGCCTGACTCTTTTCAAGAACCTGTTTTCACTCGATTGTGTTTTTAACTAACTGCAACACTTTGGGCAGAAATTTTCCATTACAAATATTTGCTTTAGGTGGAATTATTCTGGCAAAAGATCAGCCAGAGGAGTTGAGCTTTTTCTCCAAGGCTTCAAATAGAGACAGAGGGGCGCTTTTATCGATGACAAGGAGTTTGCCAACTTCATCCTTGAGAAAGGGCATCACCTCGCACCAGCGATCTAAAACTCTTTGAGGCGGCCACCATCTCCGGACGACGTGTCTGCCACCCTCCGGAACCACCACCCATGGTCAGGGAAGCTACAAGCTCGGGGGGCAGCACCTGCCGGGAGGTGGGGGCGTGCAGACCCCGCTGCTTTGCCACGCTCGGCGGGGATCTGGCTTTTAACAGACCAAGTCTGCGTGCAAGATGTTCCAGCTGGAACAACTGCTAGGGACAACAGGCTGTTTGTGAAGGCAGCCCTTCAGCAAGAAGGGTAAACTTCATTTTAGGCTGCTGAGGCTCAGGAAAGCGCGTCTCTGCTTCAGGGCTTAGCAAACACTGGTCTAGGTCTGGAGACCTCCAAAGAGCATAGAAAAACCCTCATTATTACCATCTTTCTGTTCCCTCTCAAGGCTGGCCTGAGAAGAAAATTCAGGTCAGAAAACGAATGTAAATGGAAGGCAGTAGGTGCTTTTTCATCCTTGGCAGTACAGCACAGGAATGCTTAAACATCTTGATTTTGACTTTTTTTGCCTGCCTATGAGTAAAAAGCTGCTCACCTCTTGCACCTTCCTTGCAACAAGTCTAACACCTTGCAAGCCACCAGACAGAGTTTCAAGGCATGAGTTTATGCGCAAGTTGAAGTTAATTTGAAGTGCTCCACCGAACTGCAGGGCAGCTCTGGCCACTGCAGAGCAGGGAGCAGGCCTTTTGAAAGCATTTCAGACAACCCTGCCAGGGCCCTGACAGTTTTTGTTGTGGAGCAGCAACATCTCCAGAAAAAAAACCAGAAACCCCTGCACTGACACCAACTGCAAATTGCCACTCCATGCTAGAGAGCAGATGGGCAGCAAGCAAGAAGGAAGCGGAATGAACGCAATGGGTAACTGGGAACGGGTGAAGCAAGAGAGTTCAGAGGGCTCTGAGCTTTCTGATCCTTCCTCCAAATGCTTTTGCTACTATCCAGCTTCAGTTCAGAAATGTTTCTTTCCACCACAGTTCAATGAAGGCACACAGCCTTTCCATTTTGAGAAAGGTGGTGTCCTGATGTCTATCTGGAAACCACAAAAGATAACGTGGTTCATTGCTTGGTAAATCCAGCTGTCAGCCCATCAGGTCAGCTGTGGGAGTGGCAGACACGTGTGGGTTATGCTCAATGCATCAAAGCCTTACAAGAACCATGTGGTTTTCCAGAGCACCTTACCGAGGCTACTACTTGTTTCAGGGAAGGTGACTAGGAAAACATCTCACGTCCAGTGCAGACGAAGAACAATACACAGTTTATGTATTAAAATCAGATGAACCTGGATAAGGACGTTTGCTAGATGTCAGTGACAGACGGCATGTAAAATGTAGTAGCATTTTTTTTACATGTCAAATTGCAGCTTGAAAACACATCTAAAGTTATGCTGAACTTTGCTCTGACAACCTTAAGATCAGCCAAAGCTCTTTATTCTGTCTTTAGCCAGGACAATCAAAGAAATTACTATTACCACAGTTTAACTGCTTTATACCTGTTTTGAACAGCTGCCTTGTATAAAGTCATTTATAGGTCAGATTTCCATGCATTTGCCAACCACGCCAGGCTGCCAAACATCCCACTGTTCATGGGAACCGCTCCCTATCACCTGCTCCACCCCAACCAGTGTAATGTGGCTCCCCATGCCAAAACACACACACGCATTCATTCCCACATGAGAGCAGGCGTGGGGACGTGTGTAGGAAAACTGTACCCATGGTAGCTCCGCGCAGCAAAATGCGACCTCTGGAGCAGGTGAATATTTTGAGGTGTGGGTCTCACGGATTTTCAAAATGAAATGATGAAATTAGAGGGGGAAATCCAGATCACAGGTTTGCTAAACGAGTGTGGAAAGAGCCCATTTGGGCAGAGGTTCCACCTCTGCTTCGTGCCAGCTTTCCCACAAAGCAAACCAGCATGTAATTGCCTACTTGCTATCTTTTAAAAGACTTTCAGGAATACTCCCTAAAGCAACCAGAATCACAACAAACAATAAATCCCAGAAATGCTTAATAATGCAGGGACGTCTCTCACACAGTTCGAGCGGAGGCCAAGACAGATATTTGGCAGCTCCAGCTTCCTGAAAAGCACGGCTCATCCTGAAATCAATTACATCATCAGAGCACTTGGAGGTTTCATAATTGAAGACAGCAGGGTAGGTGGCCTAGTAAAACTCAATACTGTGCAGTTTACAGGAATGTAAACTTTGCTGGTACCAGATGGACTCCGTGTTAATCAAAACAAACTTCTCTAAGAAGCAGGCGGCTTTTTCAATTTGCCTGTACCATTGGAGGCATCTAGAGGTTACAGAAAGGAGCGGGGCAGCTCCTTAGCTGCCGTTCATTGCCACGGCTGCAGACGGGTATCGGCAACACATTTATCCCACCCTGCAGCTGACTCAGGTTTGCTATAAAACGTGAACTGGTTCTTGTGTTCTCTTTGAAGACTTTCTCAAGGGAGGCAAACAAACAGTTAAGATGTATGATGGATGCTCCCCGCTGGGGACATCTAAAAGACCAAGATAAGTACATAGCAGAACAGGCTTTGGTATTTCAAGAGCTCATTTTGGCCAGGTCCCTCCACAGAGAGAAGATCATTGCTCCCATTTATATTCTTCTCAGGAAACAGATCCAACTCCCAGCAACCGCCAGTGTTTTGAACTAACACTTTCAAACCCCTAATACTAAAGGAAGATATTACAATGATGAGTATAAAAGCAACCCTGTTAACTTAATTATTGGTAACAGTAAGGCACCTCTAATCAAGACATTTTTCAACTTACAAGGGGCTATTTTAAGCAAATGTCAAGAGATTCAGACCATTGGTAGGTGCACATCTAATTCCAAACAAGTTAGACAGACTCCCCTGCTTCAAATGCACAAGTTCAACAGGAGCCATATTTTGTCTATAGAGACCACCTTAACTTTTCTACCTACAGATGACCTCTTTATAATCTGTCCAGCCAGTTACATCTTATATTAGAGAAGTACCATTTCAACCTAGCTCAGCCTACATTCCTCCTTGAGGACAGCCACTGAGGGCCAAGTGTACGTGGTATCCCAAGGAGAAAACAGGAGTGAAAAATCCATCATGGAGCAAAAAAATTGAATAAAAAAAGAAAAACCAATACATTCCAGACATGTCTGGATTTTTAACTTGCTTAAAATACCTGTCAATGCAGGGAAATAAAATATAAGTCATAGCTACAGGTTTTGCATGAGAGAAAGACAAGCCCTCCCTCTTCCCTCTTTATGAGTAGTCTTGACATTCCCCGCAGCATGTGTGGCATCCTTGCTCCTTATCTCCCCGGAGAGCCCTAAACCCCAGCCACTACTACCCACGCAGACCCAGATGCCTAAGCACACACAAACAGAAACAGTTTTACAGACTCTTTAGGGGACCACAGAGAGACTTTTATGAAAGTCACAACTGTTTTAACTCATTTGCACTGATAACGGCATGTATTCTTCCCGCACATTTTCAGATGTGTGATGACAAATTTGGGGTTCTTGCTGTTTATTGGATTTTTCAGGGAAAGCAGAGCATGGCTTGACTGCATTGCCACATACAGCAGAGAAGGCGATCCCACTCGTGGCTTTTCCTTATTCCTTAAGCAATACATACCTCATTCTGTGTGGGATGAAAGTGGAGGAAGAAAACTGGGAGGAACAGGGGAAGGGGGAGAGAGAGGCACAGTAAGAGATCAGGAACAGAAAGAAAAAAAAAAAGGAAAGTAGCAAAATGCACTTAACGGATCAAAGATGTGACCAAAAAGATGAAAAAGGGCTTCCCTTCATACCAGACATTCCACTGACGCGACAAGGAGACAAGGTGGAGCAGGGCTAACAGGAAAAATAAGACCTCATCAAAGCACGGCCACCTTCCGCCAGATCTCAGGAAACCAAAGTACCAAGCCTGCAATTTAAAGCTTCCATCAATTTCAGCCATTTTATTTCCTCTGCATCACACACACCTGAGACATTGAAATCCACAGTTAGGCTCATTATTCCCTGTCCTAGGCCAGTTAAGGGCTAGTACTGAGGTATTTCAAGCAACTGCATTATAAGCAGCACTGATAATAGCTGTGGCTGCTCCACACATTCAACTACAAACCCCTGATTCCAGCTGCTTGCTCTTTTGATAAGCTTTATTTTTTCATTCAGGCCAAAAGTTGTTCCTTCCAGGAGCTTCCGTCAAGCTGAAATTGTTTTCTTCCTTGAAAGTCTCAGGTTAAACAGCTAGGCTGTTCCTGAAAAAGCAGTTAGAGAGATTTGCCCATATCCACAAAGTTGTGCAACGACTTTACTGGGAAAACTTCAGTGGTTCCATATGTCAGAGCAGGGATTTGAAATTTAGCAGAGGGACTGCAGAGAGATGTGCCTGTTGTTGCTTTCAGCGACAGCTCTCTCCTTTTCTAGGCACGTGACAAGCCACTGCGGGGCGAAATATCTCTACTTGCAACACTCAGTAGAAATCTGAATCAATTCCCCGGGGTCTCTAGCCCTACCAAACACCATCTAGCAGGGGCCTGCAGGATCAGCACCAGACTCCTCCTTGCATTGCTCCCACAAAGCCATTGAGATACGCAATTCTTTCTCCTGCAATGCGTGTATCCAACCTGGAGGAGACCATTTACTTGGACTGCAGAAGGCTGAAAATCTGTGGCTGAAGAGAAGGCTACGTGAGTGTGTATCACAAGGAAGAGAGGAAATAAAGGAGAAAGAAAGGAAGGTAGGCATGAGGAGCAAAGGAATGGGAGCAAAGTGGAGCCAGGACTGGAGAGAAACGAAGACAAAGATGGAGACACAGGGAGATATTCAGACCTCTGTTGCTGTCAAAGATCCAGAGGCAGTATCCAAGAAATCTGCCGCCACTGGAGCTCCATTCACTCGTGTCCCCAGTGAGCACTCAGGAGCTGGGCTGCGGCACCAGAGGCAGGAAAGCGCCTGCCTTCCCCAGGGCAGCTCTGCCTAAGAAAGCAGCTGTGCTTTTGACAAACCAATCTAGCAGGAGCAGATGGATGCAAAACCACAGAGGACAGCCAGGGCTCCAACAGACTGACTGCTGCCTTCGCTCAGAAAAGCACCAGCAGCTCTCCAGTATGGGCTTCTCCAAAAGGTGGAGAGCAACGCCCATGGGCGACACTCGCTCTGCAGAGAGCCAGGCTTGGTGAAGGGGTCTGCTTACGCACAGGCAGGGAGCGTGTGGTCTGCGAAGTATCTAAAACACGCTCCCTGATCACAAAAAAACCCCAGCTGACTCACCAGCTTTTATGGGAAGAGAGGAGGAGGTTATCCTCCACTCATGCATGAGGCTCCGTTATTGCGAGTGGATATTACTGAGGTGTCCCTGGGAGTCGAGTGTCCTAGTAAAAATTTACAAACAAGCCGTAAAAGATGCAGAGGCCTGCTGCATTGCTTTGATGCTCTCCATAAAGCATTTCATGTCGGTAAACACACACTGGTCCAAGCAGTCTGCTAATTTAGAGAAGGAACCACGGTGGCTTTAAAATTATGGATGTGCAATTAGGGAATTAAGGCTCTGGGGTTTTTTTTTGCTGTTGTCTTTGCCTGGGATCCCAGTAAGTAAACAGTAAAAAAAATTTAAAAAATTTAAAAGCTTACACAGGACAGAAGACGAGGAATAAATCATTTCCATCAATACAACATGACAGAGAAAGAGCACAGAAATCAGTGTCTGTGAGACTGTCAGTCTCTTTCTGATGAGCATTCTGCATTCAGCACAGGAGAGGAAAGATAAACACCTCAAAGCAGGAAATAATACACACCACTGCTAGCAACAGCAGACCATCCTGGATTCAAATACAGCACCGAGAAGATCAAGTAAGGAATGGAGAAAAACAACCAACAAGAAGAACAGGACAAAACAGAAGCTACCGTGTTCAGGCACACTGCCTACTTCTCATGGACAAAACACGTGGTACCATGCAGGCAACCAGCCCCCAGAAAATGCAGTGAGGAGTACAGTCCAGCTGTAAATATGCCCAGTGAAGGCAAGAGTCCAGGCACCCAGCCCCAAGGCGGGAATGGACGTGCTTGCCTCTACCACAGCCATCAGGCAACAGTGGGAGCAGCAAAGAGCTCCCCTGGAGAAAAGGCCCATCACTTCCTCGCTTCTCCATACATCAGCCCCCAAAAAAGTGATAGGCACTGATGAGAAGCATAGGGGTAGGTAAGGGTCAGCTGGTTCAAATCCCAGATCCTGAAACAAGTCTTTAAGGAATGCACCCTTGTGGCCAAGAAGGCCAGTGGCATCCTGGGGTGCATCAAGAGGAGTGTGGCAAGCAGGTGGAGGGAGGTCATCCTCCCCTGCTACTATGCCCTGGTGAGGCTGCATCTGGAGTACTGTGTCCAGTTCTGGGCTCCCCAGTTTAAGAAGGACGGGGAACTGCTGGAGAGGGTACAGCAAAGCGCTATGAAGATGATTAGGGGGCTGGAGCATCTTTCTTATGAGGAAAGGCTGAGGGACTTGGGTCTGTTTAGTGTGGAGAAGAGAAGACGAAGGAGGGGATCTCATCAATGTTTATGGGAGGGGGCCAGGAGGATGAGACTGGTCTTTTTTCAGTGATGCCCAGTGATAGGACAAGAGGTAACGGGCACAAACTTGACCGTAGGAAGTTCCATCTGAACACAAGGGGGAACTTCCTTCCTTTGAGGGTGGCAGAGCACTGGAACAGGCTGCCCAGAGAGGTGGTGAAGTCTCCAACTCTGGAGACATTCAAAACCCACCTGGACACCACCCTGTGCAACCTGCTGTAGGTGGACCTGCTCTGGCAGGGGGGGTTGGACCAGGTGATCTCCAGAGGTCCCTTCCAACCCCAGTGATTCTGTGAATTTAAGTAACTTAATGGCACAGAGTTTGACTTGAGGAAGGAGGGGAAGAAAGCAAACTTCTAGAGCTAAGCCTGCTCTCAATCAAGGCAAATGCTCAATTGTGGTTTTTCTCTTAAGTATATTTGCTGAAATGAATTATATTTTTTAAGTCATCATTTGGGGTCAGCCCAAAAAGAAACATTTTACAATGCTCAGAGAGGCACATGATGTTTCAGTTGTGAGCATTTCTGGTAAATCAAGTGAAAGTGGTAACCGAACGTCTGGTTTCAGAAGGAGACATGGGCACAATCTGCAAAGAAATGCGGGGAGGAAATAAGTGCCTGAAACCCCCTGTAAACGTAGCCTGAAGAGTATTGCTTTATTTCAAAACTTATTTGTCTTGATTTTTTTTTAAATTCTTCCATAACTTTGTTGTAATCCAAAACTACTTGTCAAACTCAATTTAAACCCACATTTTTCACTTAACTGGAGAAGGGGGGAAAAAAGACATATCCGCAGTTGGCATCCTTGACTTTGAGATAAAAAGATGGAATGAGGAGCAGTTACCACAGCGCTGTGGACCTTCAGGACAGCGAATAGAGAGTGTGTGGGGAGTTCACCAGACTTAATGTCCAAGAACCAAATTACAGACATATATATAAAGAAACAGCAAGCAGTAATGACAAAACAAGTGAGAACAAGTGACAGGCAAATTCAGGGGGGGACGTTCATGCATTTGACAGTCTTCCCTCCTCCTCCCCTGACTGCCTCTGCCTTAGGACAGCGAGCTCTAAGGGCTGGGTTAAAAGGACCATGCTAGCACAGACTTTGTGGGAGCAGGTAGTGAGCAAGCAGGGAGCAAGAGACAGTGTACAGGGCACTACTGCAACAACAGTTTGCTTATAAGAGGCGTTAATGAATGCCTTGAGTGGATTCTCCTGAAAATGCCCTCTAAACTAAAAGAAGTTACAACCTATTCATTTACACTGAGAACTTGCCCAAATTCCCACGATGGAAAGGGATGGTCCTTGTTTGGATCCAGACCGTCTGTCAAAAGCCACCAGTGGCAGAGACACTAAATTCAGCTGTAGTGTCCTCAAACTGAAGCTTGGTCTTTTTTCCACAAACTTTTCCTTCAAAATGAAACTCACGCATCAGCTACTTAAAAACCAGTTTACTGGATGTCAATGCTAAATACTTCAGGAAGAAGGTATTTCCTTTCCGGAAAATTCTTAATCTGACATTTGATCTGGCGTGTCCCTTTGCTTCTGTCAGATTAAATAAAACGATCCATAAAGATGTCACAGCCATCTCTAAATACAAAATAAATGCTAAAAAAACCCCAACCCTTCCTCACTCTTTTCTTGTTAGGAAACCGTCCGCTATTTTTAACATCCTCAAAAATAGCTTGTTCTTTTTAAATATGAATGACACAAGTCTGTTAGCAACATAGCAAAGAAGCAAAATAACATTCTTCAGAGCTGGTATCCTTTCAGAGAAACTTTTTGATGTTTGCAATCAAATGCAACTCAATGCCAAAGTTATACTGCAACACAGAAAGAATCTGAAAGAAAACAATTCAAAAATTGGCAGCAAATGACTTCTTTTGTCAGCAGCCCTGTAAGTAAATTGTGCCTGTGCTATTACTGTTGGCATGAAATACCAAACACTATACTTCCAACAACTTTTATCTCTGTCACTTTTCCACACAATCATCTACACACAAATCCTTAAATTTTTCAAATTAAAAATGGACCGTCTCTTTCATCACAGGCACTCATGGTTCGGTTATGATAGGGTTCATCTGTGAAAAATTAAAATTAAAGTCCGCAATAGCCAGTAAAGATTAGTGGCTTGCTTTAAATGGATTTCCTCCGCAAAGCTATTCTTTATATCTCATCTAAACAGATAATAAATGGTAAAAGCCAAAAGCACATCAATAAGAGAGTAATTCTGAAACTTGGCAGAATTAGAAAAAATAATTACATTTTATCCTATTTTGACCACAATTCAGTCTCATCTATTGCCAGAAAAATACAACCACAAATATTCCAGTCTTAAGTCACTAAGGTATTTGCTTTGAACTGCATTGGCAACTTCCAAAAATAAGCAGTAGCAAGAAAACGACATCATTTTGTAGTCTCCATCTCCACAGAAGTGGGTTTAAATTCTGATAATTAAAAGCCTGGCAGACATGAAAGATCCTGCACAGTTGCTCATGGGAAAGCTTACGGGATGTTGCACTCAGCCAAAAATACGAGCAGCTTCTGCCCCAGGGATTTTGCAGCAGCTTGTAACGCACCCCCCAACCACATCACGCTTTTACAGGCTCGGGCTGGAGCTGACACTCCGTGATGCTCAGATGCGTACTCGCAGGGACAACCAAACCTTCCCACACAACTGACAGCCTCTCTTCCCCAGACACCCCATGCTAGAAGGCACGTTGCCCATTTGGCTTGAGGGAAACCCATGAAAACGCATCATGAAGCTTCTTCAAGGCTCCGTCACCCTCTGACATAGCCATGGCCTGGGTTGTTCTGATCAGCCATGACCAAGACCAGTTTAACAAGGTCATCTCATCCTTTCCACAGCCCCGCCGTGCAACATGTCTCCGCGCTGCCCAAAGGGACACCCGCTTGGGCTACCATGTGGGGCATGCTCCAGCATCACACCTGTCCCACAAGCCAACCAAAAGGAGGGTGTGAGAGTGTGGGCAGATGGGCCCTGGTGGGCAAGGAGGAGGAGTCACACATCATGGGAAAGGCTGTAGGTCCCTCAGAGGAGATTCCTGTGGTCTGTGCTTGTCTGGACTCCAGGCAGTGATGGGATCTGGTCAAAAGTGATCCGGACGTTCAGACATGAAAACGTAGGTGATGGAGGAGGGGAAAAGTGAGAAGCGGTATCAGAAGTACCACAAACATGTCTGCTCATTCTTAAGGGACAGTGGTAGCTCCTGCAGGACCACTGCTGCACAGCTGCATGGACGCAGCCAGGACCTTGGCCTCGAAGGCCACCAGAAGAGTCACTACGAAAGAACAGCATCACCGTCTCTGCTCCACAGCCTGGAGGCAGTCCCATTGCAGCTAAAGCAGGAGGACCCATTCTCCCCAATTCACTTGTAAAGACGCTCCAGGACAAGCAATGCTGCAACAAAACTAGTCTAAAGACTCCTGCATAAATTTGCTGATGGGAAACAGGTATTTTCATTAAACCAACGAATTCTTTTTCTTTTCTTGTTCCCCTTCAATATTTACACTGCATATGTTTGTTCCTATTATTAAACACAATAAATAGGACCTTGCTGAATAATTAAGAAAAAAGTACCAGCCAGTGTGGGTAATATTGCCAACCAAGGCTGAAGACAGAGGGCTGCCGTTATTTCTGTATTTGAGTTATTGATTAAATGTAACATCCGTAAAGCAGCAATCAGAATTGCTATTCTGCAAACATTCCTAGAGAAATAAAGACTTGTTCCAAGTGCCAATCACGTATACTCTTGTGGTTAAAATGCAATTAAACAAGTAAAGCATCCAATATACCCACAAGCTAAACAAAAATCACAGAAACCTGAACTGTGGAGCAAAAACAAAGGCAAGATTTTTAAAACGTAATTCAAAAATGAAAAGTGTCAATACAGGCTGTTGTTTGTAAGCCGTTGTAAAAACTTTCAAATTATGTGTATATGTGTTATTTACACACAAGGAAAAGGGTCTATTTCTGAAACACGTCTCAGTAGGAAAAATCTTCTGAAACAGTAATGCTTCACTTCATCCAGAAAACTGTCTTTCTTTTTTATGCTTCCTGGGTTACTTTTGAATTTTTTTTAAGCTATGAAATGGATGGGAAGAAAAACATTCTTCAGTTAACTATGTAGAACTCTTGCCCTCAGATCCTGAAGAAAGAAGGTTATTCTGAGAAAAAGAAGAGATTAAGGATAATACCAAACAAATGTGCTGATTCAGCAGTCTCAGTTTGATCACCAGAAACTAAGACGGAGAGTAACATCCTCACCAAAGGCCACCAGACTGGCCGAGAGTGAAGCCAGAGCTTCAGAGCCAGAAGCCACGCTGGGGGGACACTGGGGACCACTCTGGCGAGACCCCACAGCCCACGCAAGCGAGCTGTGAGCCCTGCGCGTTGCCATCTCCCACAGAGGGAAGAGGCCAGGCATTTTGGCAGAGGACAGCCACACATCTTCACTGGGAGCATAAGCTTTCAGCTGGCACTTCACTTGTGGATCCCGCATGGGTACAAAAGGAGGAATCTCCAAACCAGCAGCAGTTTCTATTGAATTTGGCCATCACGTGCCCCTCCCGCGGTCCTTGGCATAGGAGGCACCTACACCATGGACACCAGCCCTGGTTCAGAGCTTCTCCTCTTTGGTGAGAAGTCTCTGAGCTGCCCCGCTGAGGACCGGGGGTTACTGCAGTGTTTTCCAAGGAGCAGAGAAGTGGTGGACTGGAGCTTACCTAAGTGGCTGCTGCCTGTCAAAGCTTCCTCCAGAGAGCACAAGCTCGCCCAAGTGCACTTTACTTGAGCAAAGCTATTACGTCTGCTTCAGTTTTGTTTCCTTGAATTGATAGCTCAGGGCTACAATGGAGAAGGCAGAAAAGGGCACTTCTCACAAGGGCCAGAAAGAAACAGATTTTACAAGATGGATGGAGCGAACCAAGGCAAAGTGTTGATGAACATACTGTGCTTCAGGCAACTTAATAAAACACACATTACAAAAATCACTACAAATCATCTGCGTCAGTTTAAAGTCTTGACCACACCAAACACTACCCCGCAGGCTGCTCGCCTCAGGTGAAAAGAAAAATTCTGCCCAATTCACCGGCCCCTTTTATAGAGCAATAACCCACTGTTCCCTTTTTTTTTTGTTTGCTGGGTTTTTTTTAACCTCTAATGAGCATATTTTAGTGCCCTGAGCTGGTCCAGGAGTCTCTACCTTTGCAAACAGCCACCTGAGAGCATGCCAGAGTGGCTGTCTCCAGAATTAGGACAGAGACGTCGAAATGCACAGAAGCAAATTGATCCGATCGATCTCTCTGAGAGTTGAGAAGCACACAGTCCTCAGAGACCTTTATTTTTTCAATCTGCAATGAAAGGACCTGGCAGTAAACTGAAGAGAGCCAGTTTTATAAGCTGGGAGGGAAATGATTACAGAACTGTAGCAGTTCGGGGATCTTCCAGCTGGTTCAAAATGATTTGGCTTCCTTACGGACATACTGAAGGGGGAGGGAGGGGGAGAGGAGAACTCCTGAAGGTCAGCCATGAGTCCTGTAGGTATATCAAACATTTAATGTGGAGACGGGGACAGGGGGAGGAAGGAGGAATACAGTAATGGAAGTTACTGCATCCATACATAAATACGGATTAAGGGAGCAGACCGTCTCCTGTAATATCTTATGCAAATGAGCAATATGAAGAGAGGGGCCAGACAGCAACACTATTTACCCGAAACTCCTCTGATGACAGCACAGAGGAACTCAGGTGAGGTGTAAATTCAGATTCCCCCAGAAAGTGCTGAACTGACTCCACTCAGCACTCAGCTCAAAAGGCGGCTTTTACTCCTGGGTGAAACACCACTTCCCCAAGGGAAGAGGAGCTCATTCTTTGCCTCCTTCATTTGGTTTTCCCTCTTTATCACACAGGCTGAGTGATAAAGTTGCGCAAGGAAGCACTAAAATCTCCAAAAGGCTTGGAGAGGAAGGGGGTGTTTGTTTCAGCTGAAACTTTTTGGTTATTTCAACCCAGATTTGCACCTTCGCCAGCCTCACACTGCACTTTTGCGAGCTCCACAAGAAAAACAAGTGGCATTGCACTGACCAATCTTCAGCAATCCAGGCTGGCAGGAACAAGGAACAGCATCTTAATAGCCTCCTCTTTCTATCCCACCCATGCGAAAAGTGTGACTGTTACTGAATCTAACTCTTTTTCTGCATTTCTTATTTAGTAAATGTCCAGAACAGAAACAAAACATGCTGTTACTGAGAAATACTCCCTCCCCCCCCTTTTTTTGTTTTGTGTTTTGTTTGGGATGGGGTTTTTTTATTTTTGCAGATTGTTAGGGTTAATAAAAACCAGTTCGGTTTAAGGAAAGCTTTTTAGGGTGTCCAGTGTGGGTGGTTTTGGTTTTTTTCCCCATTAGGATGAATCTAATAAATTAATTTTCATCTTGTTGGGAGTCAACAGGAGCTCGTGCTTGTTCCCTCCTTCCTCCAAGGTCAGCAGGCCACACTCTGCTTTGGTTCCTTGCTGGCCCAGGCTGCACGCTGGTTTTGGCAGCTCCCGGGCTGGCTGGAGCGCTGCGAACCAGAGGCTGCCCCCGCTGCCTGCTCGTGTGCTCGGGCAGGGCGAGCAGGCTGGCAGCAGCGGCCGCCTCCGCCACATGTCACAGCACTGCTGGCTGCACGGATGCTCTCCGTGCCCTTCGCCCATCTCCTGGGCACAGAGAAAGGCTGTCGGCCGACTCAAGTGTTTTTTCAACCTGCTGCAAACATAGATGCATGTGGAAGCATTTAAAACGTGTAACTGGGATCCTGTGTATGCCTCTCCAGTAACATCAGTTTTGGGCACCGCAGTATAGGAGAGACATTGAGGTGCTGGAGTGTGTCCAGAGAAGGGCAACGAAGCTGGTGAGGGGTCTGGAGAACAGGTCTTATGAGGAGCAGCTGAGAGAGTTGGGATTGTTTAGCCTGGAGAAGAGAACGTTGAGGGGAGACCTTATCACTCTCTACAACTACCTGAAAGGAGGTTGTAGCAAGGAGGGGGTCAATCTCTTCTCCCAAGTAACAAGCGACAGGACAAGAGGAAATGGCCTCAAGTTGTGCTAGGGGAGGTTTAGATTGGATATGAGGAAAAACTTCTTTACCGAAAGGGTTATCAGGCATTGGAACAGGCTGCCTAGGGAGGTGGTGGAGGAGGTGGGAAATACCATCCCTGGAGGTACTTAAAAGACAGGTGGAGGTGGTGCTGAGGGACATGGTTCAGGGGTGGTTTTGGCAGTGTAGGTTATGGTTTGACTCGACGATCTTGAAGGTCTCTTCCAACCCAAGTGATTCTATGATTCTATGATCTCTAGAATAAAGACTCTATTATACCCGATCACACCCCTTGCCTCAGCCAACTATCCCCCAATTACACACAAACTCACTTTAAAACTCAAACATACCAGATATTTCATTTATTTCAATTTCTTTTTCTCTCTTACTGATCTGTCTTACTGACTCTGCAAGGCCACATCTGATATAAATAATATCAGCGTCCACCAAGTTACGGAAACCCTACAGACTCCATCCCACTTTCACTTCTGTCAACGGCCGCCTCTTGCTGATTTCACAGTGGGAATCATAACGTCTTTCCACTTCTTTACTAGTGTTTTTTAAAACAACTTTTGGTAGAGGGCCAGCACTTGATGAAGAATGAGACAATCCCAGTGGGTGCTGTTCATCCGTGTCCCGCCAGCATTCCTGGCGCTAACCGACCCACCGCTCGGGATTTACAACGCTTGTGCGAGCACATCACCACGCTCTCACCCGGGAGGAAAAGCTCCTTCTCCTGCGCCCTTTGCTCTGCCCCTTCAACTATCACCGGACAGCACGCACCGCCAGTCTTGACAGATCTGCTCCCCCAAAACAAATCACTCTGAGCCACATACTAAATCCCGGTAAAAGCTGTCGGAAACCCCTGCAAGAAGAGCAGCAGCAGCAGCGGGGCGTATTCAGAAAGACTAAACTTTTGCCAAGGGTAATGAGCCTCCCCACGTGCACTTTTTGATCAGCAGTGAAAGGGGAGAGCTGATGCAGAGGTATCCTTCTCTCCGAGCCACGCTCTTTCTCTCCATCAGCTACAGAGGGACCTCACCTCCCTCAGACTCAGCTCCCTCCAAACTCACACTGTCCAGACCCAGCTCAGGCTCTGACAAAAATAATTAGAGCTCCTGATGGAGAAAAACCACCTTTTGAGGCTGGTATTTATTAAGCAAAGGAGGGCAGGATACTTTCACCCTCTTGGCAACCCTGCCTTTGAGTTCCCAGCAATTGGTGCCAGCTTTGATGGAAAAACACGTTGCCGAGCCTCCGAAAGCATGGGGCTAGCTTTTTCCTTGCTGCTGTGTGGGTCAATCAAAGATACAGATTCATAAATGGAAAAGCTTCTGTCATCTCACAATAGCAGTACACAGACAGACTGCCTCTTGACAGGAAAAAAAAAACATAAGACGACTACAAATAACGTTGATATGGTAACACATGTTTAAAATCAGTAATGGAAGGCCAGAAGGGAGCTTATCAAGAGCCCCAAGTGCCAGCCAGTCTTACAGCACTTTGGCAGAGGCAACTCTGGAAAAACAAGGTGGGGATATTTGCTTTATGGCTTGCAGATTGTCTGTGTCAATGCAATCATACCTCAGTCATCCGCCTCAGCCAAGACCCAGAGGCCAAACAGTTACCAGGATGCTGAACTTGGACAGGCTCTTTGGGACCACGTACCTCAGGTCCAAGAGGGGAGTGCCAGGCTGCCCCGCAGCCACTGCATCTCACCGGAGTCCATCTCTCAACGACCACTGCTGAACCAAGCTGTGCTGCAGAACTTCTCTTCAGAGACAAATTTTGGTAACTATTATCACCTGTGTCTCTTTGTATGTAAGCAAGCTGCCCACCCTACAGCCTACTACAGTACCTATCAGATGGCTCTCCAGAAATGCATAACCCATGGTTAAGACTTCCCAACAGAAGTTTAAAGGACTTCACCTCCAGAATGGCAGGGTGAATTCGACCAAACAATCTATAGCAATGCCTAGCATGGAGAAGATTACATCACCACCACTGGAAATGAAGCTGGTGGACATAAGATGGGAAATTCCTTGTACCCTCAAAAAAGGAGCTAGTGAGTGTGCTTCACTAGGAAGTAAATATTTTTGTCAAACTAGCATACAGCTTTCCATCCCAAATATTTTTGTCAAACTAGCATACAGTTTTCCATCCCAAATGAATTCCCTGCTTTCGGCCCAAGTACCAGTTATCTAGGCTTCCAGATGTCCTCAAGCTGCTTCATGGCCACTTTCTGGAGCAAGCACGTGGAAAATGTAGATCTGTTCCCAAAATGAAGCTAACCGTTTTACAGGAACTGCAGATGTGACTCCTAACATTCCTAACACAAACACTGGTTTCCTTAACTGTATTTTGTAAGCAGTCACTTCGTTCAAGTCAACCATGCAAAAAAATCCCCCCACCCACAAACCAACACTCTTATGGGAAGGACAGATTTAAAGAAAAAAATATTTAAAAAAAACCCCCAAAACCACAAACACCTGCCCAACCAGAGTTTCTTCAGGAGTTCTCTATCCATGCTGTTACAAGGAATTTGCAAGCCCGTTTCACAGCTCTGCAACATCTGCAGGATCTGCAGCGTGCATGTCCACCCCACAGCAGCTCCATGCTGCTGGGGCACTGCAGGAGCCAGGGCTGTCGGAGACTCTGGGACACCACAACAGCCTCCCTGTACTGCACTACAAACTCCATTCTTACATCCTTAGTCCCCTGGAATAGTTTATATGGGATACGTTCAGGTGCTTTACCCCACTGTGGACTGACAACAGTCCAGAGGGTTTTGTGGTTTCCGTTCCTTTGACTGCTTAAAGAAAGGATGGCCTCCATCTTTTTTAAGACAACAGCTGATGTGTTTCAAAGTTTCCTTTTCATTTCTATCATAAGAACAGAGAAGCGAAGGGTAAGGCTGCGTAAGGAAATAGTGTTTTGGAGATAAATCAGTGCAAAATGAACATAGTTCCTACGATTTCAACAGGGACAACTCCCAACTCCAGGAGGAAAAACATCACATTTACTAAAAAATATGCTGTTATGAGACAAGACTTTCAGATTGAAGGAGTCAAAGAAAAGCGATTTTTTTAACCCCACTAACTTTTTTTTTTTAACCCGTCTATTTCTAACCCTAAAAACCTTCCTAGACTCTAAGGCATACGCTTTTCTCCAGGAGACTGAACCACTGCCAAAACAACTCTGCTGTCCAAGGATCTTAACACGCGTTGCAAAAACATTAATTAAAACTCACACAGCAAGAAGAAGGGAGTAAGGCTGGGTCTTTTGTTTCACAGCAAGGAAAACATCACTACCAAAAAAAAAAAAAGGACAAAAAAAGATTTGACAACATACCTACCATCTCAAAAACAACATGCTGCAGAGGACGGCAGAGAGGTGATGCTGGAAGGGCAGAGAGGTGGGGGAGGAAGAGTAAAACCCAGCATTTTATCTCTCTGGAGTGCTTTTACTGGACTATGCTTCAACTATGCAGTATTAGATTGGTTGAGATTGAAAACGAAGATTTTACGAGCCAGTTTTCTTAATCCTGGCCATCCTCTGCTTTCTCACCACACCTACACAATTGCTGCATCCAAATACACCATCCGCACCATCCAAAACAAAGCAGTTGCTAATTATCATATCTCATTATAAGGACGCCTCATCTATACTTCTTTCAAGATTTATCACAGAGTCATTATTTCTCTCTGCAGCATGATTTCCCACTCAAGTGTGGGAAAATGAAGGCGACAGCTATTTAAATGCAATTTGCAAGATGGTCTGTATGTATTAATTTCTTACTGTCTTCTGGGAACGTTTTCCTACATCAGGTACCTATTCCATAAATATACACCATTTGCTTAACAAATTTGTGGACAAAAGAAAAGTAGACCTAAAGCAACAATTTAATTTCTACTGAATAGCCCACATTTATAATACATAAACACTATTCCATCAGAGTGAACTAAAGTTAGGAAAGCTGTTAATATATTCTTACCAACACGGCAGGGCTAGAAAGTAAAATAAAGGGGACTCATTCACATCAGACATCCTTTGCTAGTTTCGTAACTGTTATTTCCCTCAAAACTAACACCACAAAGCAGTCTCTTGGGGAGTGGTGACCCATCAGGAGTTTTGCAGGCAGAAGGAACAACCTGAAAAGTTGAAAGTTCAGCAGCAAAACAGTGATGCCTTCCTGAAGGCAGCAGGTCAGGGGACATCGCAATTCACCACACGCTGCAGCAGGTCTCCATCCGAAAGGCCGACACGCGTCCTGAGCAGAGATCCCCTCCATTTGAGCCACCCAGAGCTAGGACAGCAGGGGGGCAGGAGGGAGGAGGAAAGCAGAGGAAACAAGAGGAGCTAGAGCTGTTTAGGCTCTGTTTCATAACATAAATAGCTCCACATAAAAGATTTTACTGAACCAGCAAAACAGAAGACTAAAAAGGAAATCTGAAACCCCTCATGCTCGTGCATTGTCAGTTCTTTGGACCCCAGTACATAACTGATACCATGGGTGCTACTCAGAGGAGATACCTTGGCACCCATGTGTGGGGCTGTCTACTGCTTGACACCAAAGGCACCTCCTCACAACAGAAACTTGCAGCCTTCACATCAGGCCCAGAGACTGTAGCACACAGTCTATTTTTGTTATGGAAAAGAATGTTTTCAGATCAAATTTGTTTCCAAAACAAAGGAATTCGCCTCCCAAAGCCTGCCAGGGAGAGGGGAGAACAACATTCCTTCCTCTGCTCTCAGGAAATTAAAGTTACCCAACTGCTGGGAGGTGTTAAGAAGCCTCAGTCTCTTCCTGATGCCAGTATTGAAAGGTGTCAAATGCCTTCACCTCATGCTGCCGTCAGAGGATGGCAAGGGAGCAGAGCACCACACATCCAAGCTCTGCAGAAAGTTTATTTTGTCTCCTCTGAACCAGAAACACTTCAGACCACTAATATATGCAGCTCCAAGTTATTTCCTCTTTAGCTTTTTTTTTTCCTTTAGCTAAAAAGGAGCTGGTGCCATTGCTGAGTGATGGATGCTTCTTAGTGATGGCGAGCCATTACTCTGAAGCCATTGCTCCACAGCTGATGAACAACCCAGCCCATAGAGGAGTTCCCTCACCCAGCAGCAACCTAAACTACAACCCATCAAACAGCAGCTAGAGTATTGTCTCATGTGTCCATGGAGGCCAGCTGTAGCCGAGGAAAGCCCCCAGCTTCACTTCGTGGCTGAAGAAAGGTCAGTCAGCCCTGGGGTTGTGCCCGGCATGGGGATGACCATAACACACCTTCCAAGGGAAACAGAGGTTATAGAAGTGCACACCCTGCCCCTAGAGATCCAGCAGCCCTTTTAGACTGTGTAGCCAAAAAGCAGCAAGTCTCCCCTGCTCAGTAAAAGGCACTCTTTCTGCAGGACTTCGTGGATGGAAATCCATGGCAAAGACAACAAAAAAGACAAGCATCCTTCTGGGAAGTACGCTACCAGGAAAGGAAAGACCATCATCCTTTTCTTAAACTATGATTCATATTATCTTTGCTTACAGGCTACATCATTTTCACACGATTATTCAGACTCTGAGGCAATGGGCAAGAAGCACCACATTAGCATTGCAAAGGAAGCCCATCCAACATGCTCATGAAACAGGAGCTGAGGTCACCAAAAGGCCTGACATAATGAGAACTAATGCCTCTGGGAGCCCAGTGGAAAACAGGAAGCAGCAAGTTTCTTGACTAACGTGACAGGAAAGTGATGATATTTAAGTTTTAGGTCCAGTTTAAGTTTCAGTTCTCACCTCGCTTAGACTTGCTTTGCTCTAGTGCACAACAGGGCATAAGCACGAGCACCATCCAACATAATTCAACTTCATTCTTCCAGTTTGCCATTTGCCAAGATAAAGCAGGAGGTGCTCTACTGCTTCATTCTCCAATAAAGGGACCTTAAACATATTTGGTGGGGATACTGGTGGTATGTTTGGTATCCCACACCTTTGCAGTTGCTGACAGTTTTTGTTTCATGCTTTCTCAAAATGGCTGTGAGTCAGAATGAGAAGCATAAGTTCCTGAGGCTGCTGAGATTGTCATGGCATTTGACCAAAGGAAATAAATAAAAATAAAACCAAGCACTCCAAACATACCCTTCTCCTTGGAAAAAGCAAAGGCAGCTTCTTTGGAGAGTCTTAGCTGTTGTCACTACACAAAGCTTGCCTAGACAACGCCAGTAAGAAGCTTATTACATTATTTAGTAACAACCCATGGCAATCCTCTGTTTCCCCTTCCCAGGAACACTTAAGAAATATCCTCTCCCCAGGAACACTTATGAAATAAGTAATTGCTGCTGGATTCTCACACTTTAACACCAGTCCTGTACCTCACTTAGCAGTCTCATCAGTTTTGTGTGCTCACACATTAATATGCAGGCACAGAAAGGAAGGAAGACAAAAGAGATGCACAAACACAAGGGTTAAGTGGGCATAAATCGACAATTGAGGCATTTAGGCTGGGAAAGGAAAGCTTTCCAGGCAAACCTGTCAGACTGCAGAGCAGCCTTCCAAAGAGAGCCGTGGAGACAATCCAACTGGACACAAGGCAGTGCTGAGCCAGTCCATGACGGGGATTAGATAACTGACTGCACATGGCAATAGAGGACTACGTCTGATGAGCCGAGTAGTCCCTTACTATCTGATGTTCTTTTGACAGCAGGAAGGACATTACTTTAAGAAGTTACCACCTACAGATTATCTCCTGGATTGTGCTGGTTTGTTTAGGTTTTGTGTTTTTTTCTTTTACTGAACCAGAAGGTATACCTCTCTTCTTGCTAAAGCCGTGGCAACTCCCATCAGAGAAGCAATTTAAGAAAATAAGCATTAACAGATTGGCAAAGGCTTTTAAAATTAATGGTCTAAAACTCACCAAGCCTAGTTTAAGAAGGTGAGAAGAATCCCACAGGCAGGCTTAGCAAGCAGGTCAGATCCATACTGTTAGCCATCCCATTCATTAAGTTTGCAGGGGCCCTGGTCTTGTCATGAGGATACAGCAGATGTGGAAACCTCAGCTGTACCAAACGCTAACAGAGCTACTGCGATCAACACCAGCTGTTCAGCTGCAATGACCCAGTAATCATCGTGATTATGTGTCCCAGTTACTGGGGGACTCTGCTACAGGGATTAGCAGGTCATGATCGTCACACTAAGCTCTACGCAAAAAAGCATTAAACGTGAGGACTAAACATTCAAAATAATTTCCTGCTCAAGTACCTCAATGTTTGGGAGCCTGAGAGAAGACAAGTCCTAATTGGCAGCGAGCATTACCGCTTCAAGTGATTGCGCCGGCAATCCCATGTCTCAAAAGCAGGCCCTGGAAGCACCATCTGGACTCGCTCAAGGGCCTTGCAACTTTGTTCTGTCGAAAACCAAAGTCTTCTTCCAACGTAACTCTGGTGATGACCATGCCCTACCGAATTCCCAGGACTCCTGTCTCCCCAGAAGCCTCCTCCATGTCCTGGCAAAATTACCTGGGGGCCAATAACATGATGAACTAACACGCTAAATCGAAGTCAGTAAGCTCAAACTCTGGGCCATGGTAGGGAGGCATCTTTCATGATGATGAAAAATACCTCCCTTGACTTTGATATGGAAACAGCTCCCTTTTTCAAGCTCTCACACATGTGTTTTCTTCCTTAATAGTTTTTTAAAGAAGATAATGGACATAAGATCTGCCACCTATTAAAATATAAGCTTTGAAGGTAGAAAACACTTCGAGAAATTATCTTGGGAATCTGGCTGAACTTTATCATATTTGGAGTCATCTTTCTTTCCATACAAGTGTGCACTTCATTACTTGGTAATGGAACAATAATTGCTCTTCAGTTATGCAAGATGCACCTCTAATTTGTAAGGGGTTTCTGAAGAGGTAATGACAGATACTTAGAAAAAATGAAATGTGAGAATATGAAACTTATTATGTAAAAGATAATGGGACTTGCAGAGTAGTCTGCCAGCTGGGTCACAGTCTCAGCTGGTAGAGAGGAACAACGATGATGTTCTGTCTTACGTATTCTTGAACACTGAACCTGGAGCCAAATTAATCATATTACTTTGTGCTTTAATCTGACTAAATCTCACAAATGAAGCATCATCAGCGTAGGTCAACACGTGACATCCCGCTTTCCTGAGAGGTTCCTGCACACTCTAGGTAAGGCTGCGAGCAATTCAGCAAAGGCATTTTTCCCCTCTGAAATTAAACTTCCTGATTATATAACATACCGAGTGTGAAATAAAGATATCAGTCTCTATCTTTTTGTGTTTCTAAAGCTACATTCAGTATAAAACCTGCTAGGAATTATATTGTGAGGGACAATGTTGTGATAAGAATTACGATCTATCCAAATTTTCCTCCATCCCCTTTTCTCCAACTTTACTACTGTAAACAAGGGCTCAGCACACCACTTACAAGACCAAGTGTTCACTCACAGCCCTTCCAGACAAAATGTCAACTTCAGACTCTGAGCACTTGGGTTCGTTAAGGATTCCATGGCAATGCTTGTAAGATCAAGAGCAGCGCACTATCCAAATGTCATCTGTGTGTACAGAAGCAGTATCAAGTGCACCTCCTCATATGACTAATTTTCCAATTAAGATTGAAACACTGTTGTGCCAGAAACACAACAAACACATGGGAAGATCTCATTCTTGCCCCATAGGGATTTATTATCAGAGACACACTAATTTTACTCTAATCTACTTGTTTTTACTCAGCAAAGTAGTGACTTTTATAATAGGTACATTTTGCACTGCAAAAATTAACTGTACTTTACAGTTTTGAAACAGATTAGCATGACATCCACTGCAAAAAAATTAAGGAAAAAAAAAAAGATTGAAAGTTTTCACCTGCTCTGATCTCCAAGCCATTGCAGACGTATTATTAGCAGAACCCAAGCAACCTAATCTGGCACGTGTTCAGATCCAAGTACGTAACTGCATCACAACACAAACTGCTGAGTAGACATACCCTGAGGAAGCCCAGCGTTTCACCTGGTCTAGAAGAACCATAAAACAACTATCACAAACTGCAAAACTTTCAGCTAGGAGAGCCCCGTTTAATCTAGTGGAAAAAGACACAATGAGATGCAGTGCTTGGAAGCTGAAATTAGATAAATCAGACTAGAAACACAGGCACGCATTTTTAACAGCGAGAATAGCCTATCACTGCAGCCATCCTCCTAAGGATACCTCAAATACTCCACCACATCAAGTTTTCACAGTCAGGGCAGCGCTGCCCGGCTGACAGACGCGTAACACAGCTCAGAGACATTCAGGCTTCATGCAGTAATTCTTAGACGAAGCTCGGTCTCTTGCACCGGGCTCCGGCTCAGATTAGACGATCATAAATGGTCCCTCTTGACCTTAGAAATTTACAATGGCACTCTTAGTAATGGTAAAAACATCTTCATGGAGTTGTAGCTCCGCACAACCCCAAGAGATCGCAAACTGCCTGACAGTTTTGCACCGATAGCCCACGTCATTTCCATCCCGCACAAACCGCCTGAAGGACAGAGCCAGGCTGGACAGCTGGCAGTCGGGTACCAAATTTAGTCCCTGGCTCCTGGGTTGGCAGCAGCCGAAAGAACTGTAAAAAGCCCTCCGTGTACCTTGATGAAGCAGCTTCCCCCCAAAACATCAGCTGCCTGACTGTGTCAGGGACTTTGAAAAGAAAGAAAGAAAACCAGATCTAATTCGCATCTCCCGACAGAGAGTGCTCTTTGTAAAAATGGCACAGCAGGAACAACAAAAAATTCTCTTCTCCCCAAATAACTAAGCAATTTTAAAACAGTTAATCCTGCAAACTCTCAAAAGATTAGCCATGGCTCAACAAACTTTAAAGATGATCATTTTTAATTTAATTTAAAGTTGAACATCCTTGTGTAATAATGGCAGAGATGAAGGACTATTAGGGAATAATCTTGTTGACGGATCAGTGAACTCAGAAAATTGCCAAGGCACTGTGAAACATATTCCTTATTCACACCTCATAATTAACTGAGTGCTCTGCAGAGACAGGATGCTGCAATATTAAAGGCATCTTCATTATTAGAAAGCTGCTCATTTGGGCTGGGATGCCACCGGGGGGTTTCATTTGGTTCTGGCATTTCCAAACTCCCAGGGAAAGCACCTTCAATCCATCAAAACAGCAGACTCCCAAAGTGTAATGGAGGGCAGAGAAAGCCTTTGGTCTACAACAGCAGCACGGCTTGTGCAGAGGGAAGGAAAAAAACCTCCCTCCTTCCCTAATGCCACCTGGGAGCATTTCTCTTTTAAAGGCAATTGAAAGAAGAAAATACAGTTCCCTTAATTAATTCACATTGAAAGGCACTTTTGATGGAGTCAAGAGGCCAAATCAGATCAAAGTAAATAATGCAATAAATAGTGACATGAAGGCCCTGGGATAGCAGCTATTGTGGCTTGCACTGTCTACATCTTTGTACTTAAAAAACAACAAATGCTGAAGCTTTCGGCTTGTAGGAGAGGGGAGGGGGATAGGGGACTATCTTTTCAGTAAATTTTAAGAGAGAAAACTGTCAATTTACTGGCAAAAATAGGAAGACTTGTGCTGAGGCAGATCTGTTTAAGATTTGGGAGATCCTGGATTAAGCCTCTGCTTTATGTCAGATTTTGTCTGTCAATTCAGGCAAATTCTGGGAATATCTACCCTTTGGTTTAGAGGGGTAACGCTTCTCCCTTACTGATGGAGCAGAAACACTTGGGGAAAACTGCCTAAGTTGAGAAAATACAATGAGAAGGACTCAGTTTCACGAGCGGGTGTCCGACGTAGCCCACAAACTTTGCTGAAGGCAGGTTACCTGGAGTTATTACTCACCCCCACATAACAGTTAAGAAAGGGAGGAGATACTGTAAATCCATATCTAAGTAACTGAGGCCCAGACACAGCAGATACACAGTCTGATGGTGTCCTCTCTGGCCCTGAAATCAGGTTGGCCCATCTTTGCGGGGTTCAGCATCTTGCTCCAGCCTTTCCCCTGTCATGGGGAACAGGCCAGGCAGTCGCAAGATGCTCTTCAGCCAAAGTTAGTGCACAGAATTCAAGATGCACTAATAAATAAAAGATACTCAGATTTTCCATTCGGGTTTTTATGGTACATTTCAATTAACTACACAGACTGCAGTCAGAAGAAAAAGAATAAATAATATATAAAAAAGGGTGATGCCATGGAAAAATGCAACTTTTGAATAGCACATTTAAAACAGAAACAACAAGTGCTAATACACTGGATAAAAATCCAAGGTGTCCCTGCATCTAGAGTACTGCATGTTATTCTGAGATCTCCCCTTTCTCTGCCCAATTTTCAAAGGATCTAATAGAGATCGAAGAGTCAGACACATGGCTTTTGCATGAGGACATATTCAACAGAACAGGACTCTCCACTCTGGAAAGGGAATACATATAAAGATACGATAAATTATGAAGGGCTAAGGGAAGTGAACCAGAAAAATTACTTTCTGCTTCTTATCCTACAAAGTCAAAGGGCTCCCGATGAAATTATCAGTTTTCAAGCAAAGGCAAAGACTGCTTCCTGCGGTGTGTAATTAAATCACAGAACTCATTGCAACAAGATGTCGTCAAAGTCAGAGGAGAGAAAGGTTCTAAAAAGGGAATTAGTCAACTCCACGGAGGACAGGTCCATGGAGAGTCTTAAACACAGTGCTCCAGATAAAGCTTCCAGATCCATACACTCTAAATCACTGACTGGCATACATTCAGCATGCACAGTGAGGAAAGATAACCCTGTACTGGCCCTGTTCCCATTCTTTTCTTCTCTGTAAGCATCTAGTAATGACCACAGTCAGAAAATAGATACTAGAGCTAGATGGACCACTGTTTTGATATGGTGTTCCCACAATCTTCTATCACATTGATAGGAGTTCAATAGACAAACCCTAATATAAAGTAAAAAGAGCTCTTTTCTTTCCCGAAGAAATATCATGCAAAAATTCCTATATTCATATTCATGCATAGCATTAGACCGAATGCATGAACAAACGCCTTCTGGGTGGAAAGTTATCTGTCATCTCCAAAAGTTTATATGGGCAATGAATGAAGGAATTTGGCTTTCCATATTGAGTAATTCCATGATGGAGATACCATTCAGCATCATAAGCAGGATCACGGTAGTGAATCCGCAGCATGTCAGCCAAGATCAGCAAAGAAATGCTGATCTGTAATGGAGAGACTAGAAAGACTGGCATTAGCAGCCATCTAGATCACACACCGGGCGACAGCTTTCTAAAGATGAAAATTCCTGATGCTCGTACCAAAAATGTCTGTGCTCTTAAGCAATTCATCTTCTTAAATAAATGTGTGGCATAATTAACACTGGAGAGAAGGGGGGAAAGGAGGGAGACCAACAACAACAACAAATGAATCAAGCTTACTACCAAAATACAAAATAAACATCTCTGCTCCAAACATTTACGGGTAACTTACAGGCACAGCAGTGATACAAACTGCTGTCTTGAGACTAGGCAGAGATTCTGGTAAATGCAATTAAATCAAGCAATGTCTAAATACTGCAAGAGAACTGGAGGCCACCATTTCACAGCATCGTCGTCTCTGCAGAAGTTCTTAGCACAGTCTTGCAAGAACAATACATACAACAGTGTTGTATGATCAGATGAAACTGCATTTTATGGGAGGGAAATAAACGTAATGTTCCCTCTCCTCTCCACCCCTGACTGGTAATTACTCTTTCCCTGAACTTTATTTTGAACTATCAATAAAGTCCTAGTCTCCATGGAAAACAGAGAAGAGAGTTTTTCCCTTCTAATTTTCCTCTTCTAAAACGAATGCCCAGCAGGTTTGTTGGCATCTTTCAGAGATTAAAAGGAACTGTATTTTAGTCCATACTTTCTGTACTAGTTCAACAAAAGTGCAACCCTTAGTTAGTTTCAAAGTACTAATTTTATGCTTAGTATTTCCTTACTCTACAGCTGATTTGCAAAACCAAGGGATTCATAGGCCACAAAAGGAGAGATCTGAGCAGGCTTTCATCCCCCAGCCCGAACAGAAGACCCACGGCGAAGACACTGCCAACCAAAGCTTTAAAAAGAGGGAGTAACTGCTTTACCCAGACAGCCAGAGAGGTGACATTTTCTTAAAACAACCAAACTTAACTTTAAGAAAGGAGGTTAAAAAAAAATAAAATAACAACCACAACATATTTCAGCGGGAGATTTTCATTTAAGCCGCTCCATGATTGGTTGTGGCAGGTAATGAGAATTCATAAGGCAAAGCAGAGCATCGCCAGATGCTGCAAGACCTGTCAGACCTGGCAAGCAAACACTTTCGATAGCGGCGTTCCAACAGCCCCAGTACAAACCTTGTCTTTCAAGGTTCACTTCGGCCAGTATCTGAATTTCAGCACGGATGTTTGGGAATGTGGAATGCATTTACAAGAGTCCCTTCTGCGCTGCAGCTTCCTGGACATTCACATTCTGGAAATTGCTTAAAAGAATAGCAGCAAAAAAAATCTGCATTTCAAAGATCTGCAGTCGGGATAGAAACGTGCGTTCCAGCATTTCCAAGCCAAGTACAGGATTAAGGTTTCTAATGCACTAGTTGGAAAAGGATATTGGGATAACTGAATTAGAAATGTGAAAGTGGATTTACTACTCTCCTTCTTTAGATTAAGTTGAAGATTAAGTTTCTAGTCCGTGAAGGATCTGTTCATCTTGAAAAACATACAGAAAGGATGGGAGAAGCATTAGACATGCTAACAGATTTTGTCTTTTTCAACCAAATATTAAATCTCAACAGCTACTTCACATTTAAAATTAAAAAAAAAAAAAATCGAAGTAACACTCATCACACAACTAGTACCATCCACCTAAAGTCGTATTTGATGAGATCGGTGTCCTCATGGTTTTGAGCAAATGATTGCTTCTATCAGCCTGTGGAAACCTAAAGCCACGTAACTTAGTCCTGAGAGCCTGTTGCCCTTCTCTTAATACATGCTGTGATTACCAGGTTCACAAAGGAGACATGGACCGGCTCAGAAAGCATCAGTCATTAATGAGGTAGGTAGTTACAGCTGAATCCTTCACTCCTGAGAACAGTCTAAAGGTTTCCGCTAGATGTCCAAAAATGTGCCTGGAAGTCAAAGCTGTAAGAGAGAAACTGTTCAATTAGATTAGCTCTGGGGAAATAACTGCAATAATCTGGGCATCATCTATCTTCAGGCGTTTTGTTTTGTTTTTATTTCCTGTGTGACTGAAATACCTCTCTGTGTCAAACTAACCCAGATTTACTGCAAGGAAAATGACCTGGCAAGCCATTAAAGTTTTTCTGTTTCCCAGCCCCTGTTAATTCCTTGACACTGGTTTACAGGGCTTTCAGAGAAAGCCAATGAACACGGGCACGCTGCTATTTCAAACGCTGGTTTAATGAGACTGCCATGAACTGTGAATAGAAAGGCAGCCCTGTGATGTAAAGGGAATGAACAGAGTCTCCCGTGAGTCAGCTCTGGGACACACAGACTGCACCTACAAATTAGGGATTTCCAATTAGCAACGCAGGGAACAGAAGAGGCCGGCGTACAATGAAGTAACTGCAACCGCAGGGCTTAAACGCAACTCCTATTAATGAGAGTAAAAAAAACCCCTGCTTCCCGTGCACATGAATGAATAAGGGATCAGCAACTTTCACAAGATGGGGGGGGACCGAACCAAAACACAGACATTAATTTTTCCTCCTGATTCTGTTTTGCACAGTGTGGTTCGTTGTCCCAGGCATAGTTTTCACTTCTGAATTCACAAAACTGGATTTTCACAGACTAAATGAAAGTCTAAAGGATCTTTTTAAAAGACTAAGAAGTCTTCCCCCTCTCCCCCCCAAAAAAGCTAAAACATGTTATCATCAGCTAAGAAAAATAACATCAGACTCAGTCTTGTCCCTTTTTTCTGACATTTAATGTACATGAAGCCAAACCACTCAACTTAATTTGCTGTTTACTGAAACAAACAGGGCCTCTTGATACTGCCGCACGTTAATAGTCCAGGGGATATTATTTACTTTCCACTTCCTTCTTAGAAGGATTTAAAACAAGGGAGAGAGGTGCTTTTCTGTACCGCAAGACAAAAAGCACCACCCAGAAAAGCAGCTAAAACGATCCAGCAAAGGAAGTCAAATTTAAAACCAAAAGAAAACTTCTATTCTAACATGCACAAGCACCAGCTTTGCCATACACAAAGAAGCCAGTGGCGCAAGCAACGGTGGCTCTGTGCCACACCGGGCACCAGAGCAGAGCAGGCTCCTCCTCTCCACGCTGCCTCCTCCTCAAACCCACGGCAGCAACGCACAGGGAAAACTCCCGAGTTCGGTACGGAGCAGAGGAGAGCCAAACCCACAAAGCTGGAGGAAAGAGGAAACCGGGAGGGAGCAAAGAGGCAGCGAGTGCTGACAGCAGGAAAACCCCAGAGGGACCTGCACCCTAGCTGGGCAGAGCTCCTGCAGCAGGAGACTGGACCTGGAAGGCCAGAGGAGCAGGGATGCCGCTGCGGTGGATGCTTCCACTGTGGATGGAGGATGCCATACATAGTGCAAGGACGGAGGTGGGGGCCCTTGACCTGGCTGGGCAAGGACTTTGGGGCTAGGAGTACAGGAGGGACTGTGGGAGGGGGAGTTTAATCACAGCAACAAGATCCAAAAGGCAAAGCCTGAGGAGCAAAGACTGGATGCAATTAAATGACTAAGGAGAAGCAAGCTAGGGAGAGAGCAAGGAAAGGGCTGCCAGAAGAAGCCGCACATGCTGTGGGCTCCTCTGCAAGTCTGGAAGGGAACATCGTGCCTCCTCTATCAGCAAACACCTAAGTGGAAAGTCCCCCATCTCCTAACACTGACTCCTACAGAGCACTATCTACTGCTGCCACCAGCTAGCCTGCTTGCTCAAGCTGTAGATGGCGATGAGGTGGATCCAAAGGTTTCAGCACAACAGTTCACAGCCCTGTGGCTCCCCGCTCTAAAATTTCTGGCCATTCACTGTCCTTGTTTTGAAAAGCAAGGAAATTCCACATTCAGAAACCGTGCCAAAAGTACTTTAAAAGATTACACACTGAAGCAACAAACTGCGAGGAAATACCAGCGCTTGGTAGTTTGTACACAGAGAAATTATCAAGAAGTTAATCTGTCTCAGAGCAGGACTTGAATACCACGAAGTAAACAGGGCATAGGGCCACGCTCTGGACAAGGAAGGAACAAAATATTGAGTAGTTGCTCATTAAGTGAGCACCATCCATTCTGGGTAATGAATACAGCAGGGATCATGCAGAAAGAATGATACGCGATAGTGTTATTAAAGACCGTCATAACATAAACACACAACAGGGCCAAAATTCAATCAGGCCTTTCTTACCTGATGAGTGCATAATTTTGCAACTTAATGATGTCTAAACATGTCTTTTTGTATGTGCATGCAACATTAGTCATCACCATACCAAAGCAGTGCCATTTTTAAATAAACTTTAGTTAGCAATGAGTTCAGTTACTTGTATTGAAACAGCATTTGCAGATTTCAAAGATTAAAATACATAATGGCACAAGCACGCATAAGAGAGACTGTCCTTGGATTTTGGGGAGGTAATCTTAAAACAAGAACTACATTGCACAAACGGAGGTGGAAAAGAAGCGTGCGTTACTGTGCCTCGTCTCCCAGCACACACTGTGGGAACAGAGAGATGTAATTATTTTCCCCAAGATTACACAAGGGTTCTCTGGAAGACAGTCACAGGCCAGAGCGCGTAAATCCTTGGCCGAATCCAAGGCTTCAAGCGTAGGGGCATCCACCTCTCGCATTTCTAGAGTCTAGCAGAGCCTTCTAGTGGCCTCAGGTACCATCCGAGCATGACAATAAATATTATCACTGACTGCAGAAGGAGAAGAAGATTCATGTATTATTGCTAGTGAACATTTCCTAAAAAGACAGGACACTGACACAGCAGTAGCTAGAGCCATTGCTCAGACTCACAACGGAAAAAACGGTCTGAAGAATTTAGCTCAGAGAAGAGTAAACCACAGGACAAATCCACCTCTGCAATACACCTCCCCGAAGGGGGCCAAACTTCATTCATAAGTTTACTAAATAGCAAGAAAAGCAGAGCCTTAGCAAATCTGCTACAATTAAGAAAAGCTTGCAACACCATAGAAGAAGCATCCCACAGTTACCAAGCTAACTATGACACTTAACAAATCCATCATCTTTCAGCACACGCTGTGCCTTGGGACTCAGGGCCCTACTTGTCTTCCGGGGTGAAATCATGTCATCCTATTCTCAGTTCAATTTTAAACATCAGTCCCCCCCCCAAAACAATCAGCCTATGGCCAGTGACAATTCCTTTTCTCTCCTTTCACAGGGAGGCAATCCAACACCAATCTTTGCTCAGAGCATCGGACTAGGAGCTTGCTCCTTCACTTTTAAAACTTCACAACCCTCAGGAGATCACCAGTGAGAGAGGAAGGAAGGGGAAAGCCTAGGCTGGCTCCATTGCTTAATGCTCCTGGTCACTCATTTTGCTTTCCTAGAGAAGAAAATAATTTTGGCTGCCAGACTCCCAGACCTTTTTCACCACAGGCTGAATCCCAAACCATGCCGCTGTCCTGGAATTTCTCCACTAATGGTGCGGTGTTTGCAAAGGCAAGGACCTTTTAGGTCAGTGTCAAGTATTCAGGTTTTTCTTCTGTTGTGTGTGGTGTTTGCCCCAGATCAAAATAATATGTTAATAATAGTTAATTTAGTGTTTTCTCAGAGGCATGCTGTGCTTTTTACTGCTGTACTCTGTGTATGAATGCAACCACCACTGACCTTCAGGGCGTGTGAGCGCAACTAAGAATGACTTACTAAAGCATAAGAAAGTGGTACCAAATCTAGTAGAAAATGCCTTCCTCCTACTTCTATAAGCCGGGCAGTTTCATATTCTGAGCCACGCCTTGCTAAAAAACTCCCTCTAACAAATTCAAGAAAAGGTAAAATTTGCAAATCCCATACCTGGGAAACCAGTCACACTATTCTGCCTATGTTGGTTACGGATCTAGGATCTAGCATCATGGATCTAGCATTACACTGCGTGGCAACAGGAAGCATTACAAACACAGCTGCAACTTCTGCTTTTGGAACAGGAATTTCATGTTAAAGCAGAGATGTGCTATATTGTCAAATTAGTATTAAAAAAAAAAAACCAAACAAAAAAAAGATCCACCAAACAAAAACCACTGCTACACAAGAACTGGAAACAGAAACACCCAGTGAGAAAAAGCCCAGTCAACACCAAGCAGATGCTACGTAGTCGCAGGTTATGTGTGCTGCTATTTTTCTCCCCCTTCTCCCGCCACTCTTCCTTCGTGTTGGAGAACAGCGTCTGTTTCAGCTCAAACCCTGAGCAGGCATGCTGCGTGGAGACACAGGGAAGATACGTTATGACCTCAACATACTTTCCCTCATACTACATCAGCCTCTGGGCCAGCGCAGCCATCTCTGGAATGCACCACGTTCTGCAGAGCGTTTCCATACTCCTTCCACTGTTACTGCAAAAGGAAGCGACATTGCTGCTGGTTTAGTCATCAGATCACATTTATCCCTGCCGTAGCCTTAAGGATTTCATTGAATTTTGGATCAATGGGGTTTTGTGCCTGGATCCCACAGTGCTAACAAGTAGCGAGCTCCCTCACTCTCTTTTGTATGTACGCAGAGATTTAAAGTGATGCTGTTGGACACAGCTCCAAGTACACCTGCTCCTTCTCTCATTCTGTTACTTGGCAAAAAATTAAAAAAAAAAACCAAAAAAAACCAAAACAAAAAACAACACAAAAAAATCATGCAATGGTTCATATAGATGGAAAACGACAGCATGAAACGCTGGTCTATTGTCCATTCTAAGGAAGAGCCCCGCCAGCTAAATCACCAAGAGCAGATGCAATAGAAATCAGTTTTTAAGTCACCAAAGAGAACCAGAATTTCAAAAGTATGCAAGCTATTGAGGAGTCTTGTTTTTGAGGAATGCCTGAAGCTTTGACTGTGGGCCTGCCCCAGGCTCATTTACAAAGCTCAAAACCATCAGGGTGACTAGGTGGTACAAGGGGGAAGGTCACAGGCTGGACAGCATTTAGCAATGCTGAGTTTAAGGCATGAATGACATGGCATGACTACAACTCTATGAGGGTCTGGAATTTAAAAAAAGAAAAAAGTCAAAAAAAAAAAATAGATCTCAGTTTTTAGTGGGTTCAACAAATCAAGAAAAAGAGAATGAGCAACAATAACCACGGACTCAACTTGCACAAGGGACCGTGACAACTTGTTGTACACACATCGCCCTTGTTAAGCTCCAGCCTTATCCCAAACAAAAGCACATGCCTGACATGAAAGTTCTTGTCTGTCCTTCTCCATTTATGCCACATGGGAGGGCACATACGGTCACAAGCCTCTTTCAGGCTTTAAAACTCAGGGAGATGGATCAAACTCCTAAGAGATCCTAGTTACCTTGTTTCAGTAGTATATGCCAGCATCCCCCAAAATTGCAATAAATCGTGGTGATAAAACCTACAATTTCATGCAGACTAACTCATTCCTTACTCCTGAAGGCACCTAGGACTGCAACCCACACATTCACTGGGTAGCTGAAGGTAAGAGCAAGTGCCAATAAAGAACAGAAATCTTTCTGCACCAAGAATTTACATAACTAGCTCCAGCTACTGCTAATTAGACTGACTCCCTTAACTCCTCCGTTACATTTTCCTGCATTTTCCAGTTAGCTCTAGTAGCAAGTTACATAATAAATTATTATTAAATAGAAACCTAATTAATCACATTACAAGTACTTAAAAGTACAGATTAAGCAGTGCACAACTATCTTACTCTAATGAAGACTTTACAACTAGCAACCTGGTGTCCTAGATAAGGTACCTGAAGTTATTTCACTATGCCCTCCAACTTTCGAGTTTTTGAAATATTTAAAAATCTTTTCCTCTCCCTTTTGCCATGGGAGAGACCTACACAAGTCAGAGAAACATCGATTACAGAGGAGAAATTGTGTAATTAATTTTGTATATTTCACAGAAACTTCCAATTTTTTCTTCTTCTATCTTTTTTCAGCTACAGCAAGGATTTACTTTTTTTTTTTTAAAAAAAAGATGGCTTGTATTTTAATAGAGCAACTGCCTTGAGTGCTTCCAACTCCATATCATATAACACGTCAATAGCACTACAGAAACTTTCAACTATTTTAATCTGTCCTGTGAGAGGAGTCAGCAAACGGGAATAAGGGTAAAACTGCAGTCATAGGATCAGGTCGTGGTCCACAGACCTCCAGGTGATGTGAATGTCATTTTGAGAGTCAGTGAGCCACAATACATTTAATCTTGCTGTTCCATACTACTGCAAGCACACTCCACGCGGTTGAGAACCGAGATCTCTTGAAATTACAAATACTGTAGCAGCACATTCATTCTTTATAGTGACTACCAGCAAACTTTGACATTAGACAAGCAGGCATGGTCAAATTGCCCAGGCTCTACGGGGCTGTCATTCCACGCAACAAGAAATTATCCTGCCTTATCCCGCCTTCAGAGCAAACGGGAATCCAGAGCAAGGAAAAAACTAGCACAGAAGGTTGCCAACAGTGTTTTAGAGAAGTTTCTCTCAAAGCATCCATTAACCCATCGCAGGCTTTCCCCCACAGCGCTCAGGCACAACTCTCACACAGATGTGCGTCAGCAGGCTTCCCTCTCAGCCACTGGGACCAAGCCAGCTCTACTTTGGGCAACCCACAGCGAACCATCACACAACAGGTTGTTCCAAGCATGTTGCACACAGTCAGTCACTTGAAAAGAGAAGCTGAGTGGCTTACACCATGACAGCCCCCCCTTTTTTTTTTTTTTAAAAAAAAAAAAAAAAGGCAGCTATGTAGATGCGGAGCTTGATTTGCTATGTGCAGAAATCCTTTACAACGCTTGAAGAGGCAGCTGCCGAAAAGCAAATGCCAGTTGGCAGCACGGACGAGTTTCCTCTGAAGCCATCCCACGTGCACAGTCTCTCCAACACAACTTCTGCAGCCTCTCCTGAAAAGGCTGGAAAGCCAGAGGCTTTCCCCCTCGGTGTAAGAAAGGGACCATTCCCAAAAGCAGGCGCAGAGCAAAGGTGTCTGGAAAAAGTACAAAGTAAAAGAGGGGGGGAAAGGAGCGGTAGGAAGAAAGAAACAAGCAACAAGATGACAGAGCCAGACAGGAGATATTTTTTTATATTGATACCCTCAACCATAGTATCCATCAGGGAAAATGGAAATGACTACAAGTATCAAAGGAAACAAAAGCATTGAGAGAGATGTGGAGAGAGCAAAAGCCAGGAATAGCAGCTGCACCAGTGTTGTGCACCACAACTCCTCACCACCAGGTCCTAAATTTTAGAGGCAAGATGTTAAATGAGGTTTTTGGACAGCCCATTCTGGCCTGGCATATCAGAAGGAACCAGGGTCACCCACACTTCCTAATTGTGCTGCTCATTTGGGGATACAGGAGAAGAAATAAACTCAAACAAACAAACAACTTTAGAAGCTGTTCCCAACGGCCAGAAAAGTGTCTGTGCCACAGCAGTTAGCACTCACCCACTCCAAAAAGCCTTGACTTCCGTACCAGTTTTACGCCACAGGTTCCCACAGAGAGAGGCAACACAACTAAACCCACTCCCCTCCTTGGTAAAAACAACACCAAAACCCCAAGCATCCCCAATTTAGGCCAATCAGACAAAACACCTGCAGGTCCAAAGCTCTCAAGTGGGTTCAACCATTTCAACTACAGGTAGAGGAAACAGACACTGATCAGAGAAGTTACAGATCCCACGTCATGCCAACATGCCATCAATACTGATCCAGCAAGATGATTATTTAAAAAAAAAAAAAACAAAACCACCAAAAAACCAAACAGCTCCTACTGAACTCATTAATGAGGTGTGGGAATAAAACACTCCCTTTCCTAGGTCTCAGGAGTGCTGCACAGGGGCCCATTCAGGTGCCAACCATTAAATGATCCCAGAACTGCAGCAGGTAGTTCCTGATCCATTTAAGGAACAAACCCCTTCATCCAAGGAACAGGTAGTGTAGGGCAATTCATTATTACAGGTCTCCAAATTAAATCCTACTGCGAGTGTTTTGTAGATAAAACCAAAAGTCAGCAACAAAGGGTGAGCTGGGGAAGGGCTACCAGGGAGATTGTACAAAAGTCAAGGTTAAAAGGAAAAAAAACCTCATACTGTGGCATAGATCCATGGGACGGCTGCTGAGTCACATCCCCTTAAACGCTCTTCGTAACTCAGTGCTGTCCCACAGGAATAAGGGTGCCAGAGCGTGGCCCTGAGTTATTGCAGAGCCCTTCCTTCCCCAGTGAGCTGCACAACGAACGTTAACAAGTGCTGCTGGATGCGACCGGTGAAAATCCATCTGTTACTGCCTGAGCCCAGCTCTCACCTTCATGTGTACATTCTTAGGCATAAACCAAAAGTGGGCGTCATCCCCACTATCATATATTTACATAAATATGTGTACACACACATCTCTATATGTATGTATACTCACATGCAGAAATTAGACCCACAGATGCGTGTAGATATAGTTATATAGCAACATCCCATAATACCCTGCTCACACTGCACTTGCCTCACTAGATGCATTCTTGTATACGTGCACGTATTCCCCCTCTTCCTACTCAAACTAGCATTACAGTTTTGGCTTTCTCCACGGAGAAGCTGGGAAGGATAGTGTTGCCTACCAATATGCTATTAGGACAGAAAGTCTCAGGACATGGGACAGTCCTCAGATATTCTCCTCTTCCCAAGCGGAAGAAATGCACTTTTCAGTTCCCTCCTCTTTCGTCCCTTAACCCTTCTTCCCTTCCACCTTCTCCTCTCTGCCCTCTCCAGCAGCATAAGAAAAATTACAGCACGTTTCAGGATAAAAATAGCTAAAACAAAGCGAATGACTTGACATTTTAAGGTAGGATCAGCTGCAAACTAAAGCACAGCGGTGCAGCAGTACCTCCGAATGGCCCACATGGCTTTGCTGGGCACAGAAAGGCCACCGCTCCGCTGATCCTCGGATGACGCTGGGTGGCAGGAGCTCCAGGTGCCCCGGTGAGCAAAGCGGTGCTTCCCATTCTCCCGGCCAGCCGGAGGGACGTGGAGCGAGGCAGACGGAGAAGCAGCGGGCTGCCGGGCAGGTCTCTGGTGGATCCCCCCGTTTCTCCTGATTACAAGAAAAAACGGAAAAAAGAGGGGAAAGAAAAGGATTTAAGGATTTTTATTTTTCACGTTTACTTATCAAAAGGTTGAACATTATGAAAACAGCACAACGTGGTGTCTAACTACAACAGATGGCATTTTATTTAATCCAAAATAAAAAGTCTTTGCCTGCTGGGAGGACAGGATTTATTAGTTCCTAACTAGATCTAGAGGGAGAGACCCAACAGCAACAGAAGATGAGCACTCCCGTGCTGAGCTGGACCTCTGGTAAGATGGGAAGCACTGTGAAGAAGAATATGATGCCATTCCTAATGTTTTACTGCAGAAAATAATTGGGGCTCTGCCTCATTTAAACAGCAAAACAAATCTGTACAGGTTGGAGGGAGAAGCAGGAGGAGATGAGTTTCAGCAGCATGTAGGAGGGCTGCTGGTTTTCTGCTGCCCCCTAAAAAAAGTCAAATGCAGTCATAAAATCCTGAGTGCCACAAAGAAGACAGAAAAGCGCGCAACACATGCAACCAGAGCAAACACGAAAACGCAGCACATCTGGACTACACAGCTTCATTCCTGCAAGCCAGATAACTGCCACATCTGGGCAACTGGATGCCACTGAAGCAAAGAAATAACCTGAAGAGGCCACTGGGATGTGAAGCTACGGGAAGGGGGAGATTGAGGGGAGAGGGGCACAGATTTTCCCTCGATTAATTAAGAATTGTTACCTTTAGCCAGGCAGCTCCTGGACCACACCTGGCAGACTGTAAATGGCAGTGTTCACAAGCGTGCCTGCTGTCAGTCCCCAGAAAACTCCTCACTGGTGACTTGTCCACCAGTGACAGGGTTACAAATTACTTATCCAGTCAAAACAGGAGAAATTCTCTGCCAATCCATCACACCTGCCCTCCGACGGCGACTGCTGTATGGAGGGGCCGGAGGGAGGGCAGGTGGGCCCGAAACCTGGTCCATCCCCCGTTAGGACCTAGAGGAAGGGCTGAAATGGGGAGGGAAGCCAGGATGCTCCTGAAAGAGGAGAGTCCCTCTGCTCCTCCCTGCATTTGCTGCTCTCGCATTATGCCAGCTCTGTGACTCTCCAAACCCTTCTGGAAACCAATGTAATTCACTACTGCAGAAACATGAATTCAGCGTCCTTTTTTTATAACCTAAATACACGAGCTCAACAGAGGGGTGCAACAGGCTCCAGAGCCTGTGGGGCAGTACCAGTGGGAAAAAGGAGAAGCGATGGCAGGAGCGAGACCTCCCATTCTCAGTGGCAGTAAGCTCTTACGTTCGCTTGTCCATAGATCTGCACCAGGTACGGTTTGGGATAGAAATGGATAAAAACCAGCTTCTGTCAAACAAAATACTTCTGACTTTTAGTGCACTAGCATAGTTATTTGTGACCCTAAGTGGGTGAGGCATACAAACTTAATAGTATTTGATTTTTCTCCAGCGAGTTGCTAATTATTCCAATTATTCCAGAAGTGGCTGGATAACTTCCTTCTTTTTCCATTCTGTAAGGACAGAAAGGATCAAACCTGGTTTTACTACTAAACTTCATGATATTTCTACAACCATGCCATTTTGACTGAATAATCAAGCAGACGTCGCAAATGGGAGGAGTTAAGCCAGAGAAATTTAACAATACTTCGGTCAGAACTCCCACGGAAAAAAATAAACTATAGTCTTGCCAGAGTGAATTAAGCATTTTAGAGATCGGTTCTTCACACCTTGTCTATCTACCCAGGAAAAGTTATGAGGCATCAATAAAGTAAAAACAACAAAAAAATCCCACACAAACAAACAAAAAAACCCACATCAGAATGAAACCTTAGTGCTCTCCAAATTTGTCAGATGTTGCCGTCTAATTCAGCGGAGCAAGTCCATCTCCCACAGTGCTGTACGTAATAATATATATTTTGCACCCACAGGTGGCCACACTTGAAAAGCCCAGCGGGCATAGCAAGTTACTTACAGTTTGAGTCCATTGCAGGAGAGGGAAAAGAAGTCATAAACCAAGCACACACCAAACACGGTGACTCCTGTTTCTTTCACCAGCATTGCACACGTCCCAAGGAATAAACTAAGCAGCAAAAAGAATGGGGAGGCAGTGGGAGGGAAATGTTCCCCAACATAAAGCTGATCCACACTCCTGAAAAATAGATTTGACATAAATATTTTAACTTGTTATTTTCATGTTTGCTACATTCACACAAATACTGAGACACTTTTTCCTTAATTTCTTAAGATGCTGGTAATAAGCGACATGATTTGTTTGCTCAAATGAGGAAAGGTTTAGAAGGGAAAACACAAATATTGAGAGGCGCACCAAGAATTTGAGCAGAGGAGGGAAAAAACAGACAAGCAGAAAGATAAAGTGGACGCGAAACAGTGAGAGGAAGGCAGAGTAAGTACAAAGACAGAAAGGGCAGCAAAACACCCACTTTCCATCATCGAGCATACACATGCTTTAGCCTCCTTCTGTGACAAAAGACAAGCAAAAATTCCTCAATCCCACCCTCACTCCCCTGAGTCAGGGATTATCCCAGTCATCACTAGACTGGGCAGCAAGCCTGTACGAGAGGGAAGAAAGAACCAAAATCTAACAAGCTGATTCCTGCGGAGTCAACTACCAGTTTTACGCCTTTGAAACCTCCTGATGAAAACAGCGTTGCGGATTTGTAGCGAACAGCCCAAGTGGTATATAAGCAGTTTTTCCCTGCGGCCATGATGACATGGTGCTATTCCTAAATGAAATAACAATGCAAAAGGGGCAGAAACCCCAACTGAGCAAAGCTGTTTCTTCATCTGTACTTGTTCGGTCACAGTTTTAGGACACAGACCAGCAAACGGTGATCAGTTTTCATCTGAAAAGGATGACTAATGGTCTATACGCAATCCCTAACTCTCCCAAACCAGGTATTTCAGTGTCCCACGGTCACAGCATGTGGTTTCAAAGGCAGGCATGTGTCCATCCTTTCTTCACTCTACATACAGACAATTTGCCTTCAGTTGAAAACGTTTCTTCGTAACTTCTAGCTCTACAAGCCCTCCTCTAGTGTATGGTCAGCTGTCATGTCAACAGAAGAGGGGACTTTAAATGTTGACTTCCCTTTTTAGGTTTATTTGTTCTCATAAGCGTCACACATTTGGCACCACGGCTGAAAGCAGGGGCCAGGGCACTTCCACGCGGCAGTGCTGGGGGAAACACCTCTGCCAACCACCGCCGGAAAACAGACAGGTTCCCCCTTTGTCTCCTCCTCAGACTAGAGCATCTCGTGATACTATCACAACTGATAGGAAGGATCCATACCTATTATAGGAGAGAAAAGCCAACAGAAAGAGCAGACAGGCTAGGACATCCGCTCTGCCTACTATACCTGTTACCTGAAAGGAAAAGAGACACACAGGTGTAAAAGCACATATATATAAAAAGGCAGGCGCATTCAGTGACTGTTTCAACGATCCTTGCTAACTGCTACTATTTTAAGCTTTTTATCTTTCAGGGTTATCCTTCCTCAATATAGCAAAATGTTACTTGGTTAGGGTAGGGTATGCTCAGTTTTGTCTGCTGCATTTCTCACTTGGCAGAACACCTAAGTAAACCAACAGTTAAGTCACTCTTTACTTTTCTTATTAAAATATTAATAAAGTTACACAGAGAAATGCCAGTTTTAGGGATCTGGTTTAATTTTGTATAATAAGGATCAAATGAGAAACACATCCAACTCCCTGAACTGAGATTTGTTAAAGAAAAAGACTAATGAAAGAGCAACTCTTTGGAGAAGACTTATTATATATGAATGAGTTAATAATTAATATTTGAATGAACTTTATCGCCACAAAGTGATAGCATGGTATGTAATTTATTCTCTTTCTGAATAATGTGAGTTTATGAGAGTTTTTTCTACATATTAATTAAACAAATCTTTTTATAAGAAAGGGAATACTGAAGAAGAATGTATAAACACTCTTTTTTACAAACTATTTCAATATTCCATTTCATAAAGATCTAAAAATAGCCCATAAAGCAAATAAAAGGCCCTTTGAAATTTCGCCTCTTTTGAGATTACATAATTAAGCCATATTCAGTGCTCTGGCATTTATTTTAACCTTTTTAAGTTCTGACACAGACAAAAATAAATTCAAAGAGCGCCTCTTCTAAAACCTCCCTTATAATATAAAGCTGTATTATTAAAAGGAGCCTAGCTGATTAGTTCACACGAGACAGCACAGGGAGTAACTGCAAAGCTCGTGGCTTTTTGTTACTAAGGTAATCTCTCCTCAAAAGTTCTCAGCCGCAGCAGCCGTTTCCCTTGCTCATTTACAAAGGTTCGTAAGGATGCCAATGGTATCTCAGCTAACGACTATTTCTTTTTTTAAGTAGGGATAGCTAGACATTTCCTTCTCAAAGACAGCGAGACTCATTTTATCTACAGAACTACCTCCCCACACTAACTGACTGCAGTTTTAGCATGACTATGTCTTTAAATGTTTCCTTGTAACAAACAGAAAAATGTCCAATACGAGCTGTTGCTCTGTAAACTTACCGTGACATTTATTAAGCTGACAAGTTTTTTCTGAAGATGACACTCCTGGCTTTTAATTGAAATCAATATAAATTAATCTATGGGTCATATCACCTCTATCTTAGCTATCTCCTCCAGAATACTCAGTAACGCTCCCTTCACTTTTTCTCCCTTAAACTGATGACTATAGGAGATAACTGAAGGCATGCAACAATGTCCCAGCAGGAGAACACGGCCTCACCAAGGTCTTTGGTTTTGGAAGACTCCGCATTTTCATCAGCTGAATGACTGCCCATTTATTCCCAGCATCACTGATTAAGACCATCAATTAGAATTTAGTACCGGAGCAGAAAGATGGCAAGTATGAATACACTTTTTTCTTCATGACTCCTGCAAATAATTTAAATAAAGTATATGCTCACCTCTGCTCCTCCACAGAAAAAATCACAAGTACCGTATTTTGTATGACTCAGAGGTTTCTTTAAAAAAAAAATAATTAAGTATGCATTTATTTTTAGCTTTTGTGTCACCGTTCTTTTTTGTGTCGCTTACTTACAGCCTCGGTGTGAATGGGATGCACAGCAAAGAACAGCGCCGTGACAAAAGCAAGTCGACAGTCCTTGAATACAGCTTTGTCACAAGTGTACATCAGCACAAGAGTCACTAGACAGTGTAAAATTACATTCACTGCATGGAAATAGAAGGGGTTCATCCCAGCCAACAATATGTTTAACCTGCAAGGAAACAAAACAGAACCATTACTAGACTGGAGAGGTCTTGTAACAGCAGGACATCTCTCAAACACTCTAAATTACGCTTTTTGCCCCATTTGCAGTCTTCTAATGCAAGTGCTATTAAACTAATGAGTGAAAATCACTCTGAACTTCTGGTTTATCTGATTAAAGAGAAAACGCATCTCCCATTTTTAAATTATGAGGCTGCACTTGGCAACCTTCTTGACACCGAGGTGGGAGAGGCTCGTCCCCTCCCAGTAGGGTTTACTGCAGTGAGACGACGTCTGTGCTTCCTCAGCAGCGAGTAACACCGGCCAACATCGCAAGTACAGCACTTGTCCTATTTCCCCGCTGGCACCTTCTGCGGTTCTCAGCCACGTGGCAGCTTTACAATACGGGTAGTTATTTTCTACTACAGAATAGATGGTTTTGCTTGGGAGCGGCCAAGGCAAGGACTCGGTAAGGCACAGGAGCATCTGCTTGGCATTACAGGTGCATTTATTACCATTTAACTTTCAGAATACTTTCACGTACTGAAGGTTAAGCATTTATTTAAACGCTTTCCTGACATCAGGACTACACTAAGAAGCTGGTCTAATAGTTAGCATCATTTTTGTAAAGACATTGATGGTAAAGATAAGTTAAGCTAACATCCCCCTAGACTCAATGAGACAATTAGGGTTCATTATTTGCATTGATCATAAGAAAAAAATAAAATATAACAAGCTGTTATGGCATTTGTTTGACAGCATGTATTAACACATTTTTCTGGTCACTGTTTTTTACAGCCAGCTTGCTTAACAGCTGCTGACAGGCTTTGCCTTACATGCAGTTGAAGATAATTCCATTCTCTTTACAATTAACTGCATCTGTACATTTGGACAAATATGTATATATACACATATACACATATATACACACATGTATATGGTATCTCTGTCCAGGGGAGACTCCATATATAAACGAGGAACTTGGAAGCACTAATGTTAAAGGACATTTTTTAAAAAAAAGCAACAGGACACCCAGTGAAAAGAAGACTCAGTCTAAATATTTTGCATGTAGCTGTAAACATGCTAAAGGGTCAATAATCCTTCCTGTTGTTGCTAACAGACTCCAAGACTCCAGGTCTCCCATGACATACATAATGCAACAGCAAAGCCACCGCGTTGCTGCTGCTATGCAAACACCTTATTTTTTTTCTAAGACAGAGGAGGTGCGGTGTGACTGTGAGGGCCAGAAAACGCATGCTTTTTATAAATACTCTCTACATTCCTCACTCACAGGCAACAGAGCACTATCTGTCCTGGGCTGCATTTTCCAGGCCAGTTTGATTTTACCAGACCAGGAGTCTTATTTGCGCATTCCTACTCTGCTCCCACTGGAGTGTTTGCGGAGGCAATAGCTGAAACCCAGAAAGTCTGGGAAAAGCAAGATTTTAGCCTGACTTGACCTTTCCCTTTGAAGTATGGGTTGATGCAGCTACATTTTGACAAGACATCAGTCTGTGTGATTCAAGAATACGTGAAGAGTTGGGGCTTTTTCTTCCCCCCCCCACCCCACCGTCTCCTGCAAGCCACTTCAGGGCAGCAGCATACATCACTTTCCCTCATTTCTACCAGCACCGAACGACAAACCGCAGCAAACGGCAGTAACAGACACCCAGCCAGAGTTTCAGCTGTAAACCCCCGGCAGCAGCGGGAACCCCCAGGCCTAAATCTTGTTTTCAGCACGTTGCGGAAAATAAGGCGCAGCACAGGGCCACCTTGCCCCAGAGGAGCCGAAGGTCCCGCTCCGAGGCACCTGCAGATGCATGCAATGGCAGGGACCACCTGCGGGACCCGTTCTTTATACAAATGAATCATTTCTGGCTGTACATCAGCTGGATGGAGCACAGTCGTCACCATCACTCCCCCTCAAATGCCAAAGTGTGCTCTGGCGACCTGATTTTTGGAGAAAGCAGATGCGGGCAGGTGAGGACAGTGAGGACAACAAGTGCTCAGGCCATCAGGCGATAGGAACTCATGTGCCAAAATGTGAGAGATTCTCATCTATTTATTTGGCCAAGCTGTGAGGAGCAATCACTGAAAACACATCATCTGACAATATCCTTGAAAAATCTCTCATTCGCCTCCATGGATCGTGTCTGATCGCATCCCACCCTGCAGAACAGATCTACTGGCAAGAGAGGCAGACCCTTGTAGGGGAGGGATCTTCCTGCCATCAGATCACTTATCCCAAAGGAAAGGTGTGCTCTTCACGCCCTTTCTTGGGGCAAACATCAAGTCAACAAGGCTTGTTAGCTGATGCAAGTTATTGAAAACAGCTGGGTAAAAGCATCAGCCTCACAGTTTGGCTATTCCCCCCATGTATTCTTTAAAAAAAAAAAGGGGGGGGGGGGGAGGGGGGGTGCGGCAGAACAAAACACAAAGGTAACACCACTATGGTATTGAGATAAACCTTCCATTAAACAGCAAAATCTGACTGCAAGCACGCCTCGTTGTATGTTTTAAATACCATCTTTGGTGGTCCATGAACACTAAATGTGAATGTGTGCAGGTGCTATATTCACACCAGTGGGTTTTTTTGCTGCTAAAGCTCTTTGTCATAAGAAATTAGGCCACATGGCAATGAAGGAAACATTCTTTTGTCCTGAAACAATCCCAGCAGAATTATTTTGAAACGTTAGCAGTGGTTGAATTTATTGTACGTCAAATGGGTGAGCAAATCTGGGGCTCCAAACAGCTCTAATCCAAATCACAAGAACTTTGCAAAGTTCCCCAGCACGCTCACACACCCATGGGGGAAAAAAAAAGCAGCCTACTATGGAAAGCCAAATTTGCTCCACTGCGGAGCAACTATGGAGCAACTTCTGGACAAGTGAGCAGGAGGGTATGAGTAAATCAAAAATGACTTCTCCCCTCTTAAACTTTAATACCTGTACAGAGATTCAGTCTTGTCTTTGCTTACTGGCAACAGCATTATCACAGAGTCATGTAGTAATTATACACGGTATACGGCTCAGCAAACACAGGAAGTAAAACAGACACAGGAATCTCAAAATTAAGTAAGAAGTGGTGTTTCTCCAACATAATGTTTGTGAACAGAAGTTCTGTCAGGCAATAACTGTACGCTGTTGGGGGGGCAGGGGGGCTTAAAATTTCATTTCATATCTAAAATAGCCCACAAATGCAGAATATATTTCATTTTTTAAGTTGCAAGTCACAAAGACACCAATACTACCATCATTTCTAATTTGCAGCACTGCGTGGGCTGGAAGACCTTAGCTGCTTCTGCACAAAGATGGTGACACCTGTCTGAGCTGAAGCACAACTTGTAAGAGATGTGTTATGGCCTTGGTAGAGCACACAACTAGGACAGAAGATGCTTTGGGTTGTCCAGGCTTTTTGAACTGACTGCTCATCAAACCACAGAGATGTTCGCCAATAGTATTCTAAAGATTTGGGGTGGAATAAAGCAAATGACCCCACGCTCCTAGCAATGGAGACACACAAAAGAGGAGACACCACTATGTCAGACAAGGAGGTCCTTCCTCAGGGCAGCTGCCCGAGAAAAACTCAGAGTTTTTCACTGCTTCAGCACCTCTGCTGGAAGAGTCCCTGGAGGCAAACGGCGCGCTAAGCCTCCTGAGAAGTGGTGAATGGCAGTTCAAATACAAAGGCCCAGGGGAAGAGAAGAACACTTATACCAAGGAGCAGTCTCTCAACACTAGGTGACATTGACAGGTATCTTCTAATAGAGCTGATCAGCATCACCCAAGCTTGCACCAAAATGAAAGCCCGTTACAGAAATCACTGCATCGATCACATGCCCCACCAGGGCAAAGAAGGCTGCACCAAAACATGTATCCAAGCAAAGACGCTTGTCCCAACACCAGTCTTCGTGTCCAAGTGTTGCAGCATGTGTGGTTCCGCATGTCACACCCAAAGCAGAGCACTGCCAAAACGACATGCCCAAGCAGGAGGCATACCAAAATAAGAGGTATATGTCCTAACACAGAAATCCCTTGATTTTGTTAAGGCTAATGGATGTTTTCCAGAAACAACAGTGTAGCTTGCCTTGGGACCTACAGCAGCTTTTCTGTTCCCCCACCATCCACTCTAGGAAAAGGAATTACATAGCTCCGCTCTCACGAAGAGATTTTCACAGGCACCAGCTGTTGATGGTCCACTGAGTAGAGCTTCTGAGAGCCCTCCAGAAGAAAGCAAATCACTCTTGCTCTTAAAACAATAAGCAACATCTATCAGCACCGCCTGTTAACCACTTGTCCTCCCTCCCCCTGGCACAGCTGCCTCCTTTGAAGAATGGCACTTGTAGAGCAGGGACCGTGCACCATGCTACCCTCAAGCCATGGGCACTTACTCCTCCTCTAGATAAGTCATCAGGCAGGGACACATCTCCCTAGGTAAGCCATTCCTCATACAGAGGACCTGGAAATCAAGTGGGATTCAGTGACTTCATCCTCGCAGACCCAGAACCAGAAGGGTCTATGCCACAAGAGTATGGGCTTGCAGATAAATCCCATACATATCCAGTAACAGTATATAATCACCAGCACCCCCAGTCTCTAATATCGTGCTTTTTATCCACTTGTACTCATGAAGACTCATTCAGCCTTTTTTAAGGCCTCTTGTCATTTAATAATATTGTAAACCATAATTGGAGAGTTTCTCTTTTTATAGACTTTATTATCATCCCTGGGCAGCTCTTATTTAGTTTAATCTGGTTTATTATTTTCAAAAGACTAACAAAAACCACAACATGTTATGAAACAGAAATGCACAGGATAATAATGGTAATTTGTCATAGCAAGTAACACTTAATGGAAAGTCTCAGAGCATCCCACACCTCATAAAACCCCCACAGTTTTTATAGAGGAAGGCTCACATGCAGATTTATATAAATTAATCTAACATACAAGGATGGATTACGTTTCCTGTGATCTTCTCTTTCTTTTGGAGTTGCATCATATATACGGCAAACTTTATGCCAACTGATGCCCAATTTCAGTGCATGGTGGAATCTCCTTATAAACTCCACAGAAGCACCTACTGCGTGCCAGGAAAATGAGCATTTGCACTCCAGAAAATGGTGCAGCTGCATCAGTGGCAATAATGGCTGAAGCTCTATGTGGAAATAACTCAAAGATTAATGAAAAACCTGTAGGAGTACAAAAAAAAAAAAAAAAAAAAGCTGCCTTTGCAGCACAAGCAGGGCAGAGTTTCCACCACAGTCCAACACCATTTTGTGCTGATTTGTGCTGATAATCCTTTCATGGTACAGTACAATGCCTCAGAATTAAATGGACAATGAGGTTTAAATGGTTTGTTCCCTGATTTGCTATAACGGGGATGGGTGAGAAGACAAAGGCTATATCAATTCCCAAGCTCTTGCAATTCCCTTAGAGCACAAGAGTCATCACTTATTAGAGCGCTAGTTAAGTGTCGGCATTCAAAGCAGGTTATTGCTTCCCAGCACAGTTAGGAAAAGAAAACAGAAATCACAATTAGACTGGGAAGCAGCAGCACCTTGGAAGTGGCAAATATGCCAGGGCAAAAATTTCTAGTGAAACCCTAGAAAGTGTGGGTTGATGATCATTCCCGCGTTAAGAATACCAAAAGCATCATTCACGCAGCTTTAGATTTGCCTCCACAAAAGGCTTTGGAAAATTAAAAAACAGGCAGACAATGGCAACTTACAAACTGACAAACCAGGCATCATTTTACCCAGATTTTGAAGAAAAGAGAGTTTGTCTTCAGCATTAATCTTGAGTCTTGTCTCGGCACGAGCAATGCACTGAAGAAACAAACATCTCACGAAACTCTTTAGCGGCCACCAAGCAGTCCTCTTCTGAGCGCAGAGGGAGTAAGAGATGGGACGTGATCGAGGACCAAGCTAGGACGGTTGTTAATCAAGAAGAGAAAACAATGCTAACAGAAATCTCGTCTAAAATTATTAGGCCTAATGAAAAGAATATTTCAAACTGGGTAAAAGAGCTTTTCCACCTTAAAATAAGTTTGGTCATCTTCCAGTTCCAGCTGCAGACCACGGAGGAAGTGCCATTTTAATTTATACAGAAGCGAAGAAATAAACCGAGTACAGCGAGTGAAAAGAGAACAGCCCTTTATTTTTTTCTTCCCTTTTAAATTTGAGAGACAATAAATGAGAAAGCCCAGGAAAGCAGTCAGAAGCAGAGCAAGTAAATGCAGAGAAATGCCTTTAGCTAACCAGCAGCAGCCAGAGCACTTTATTTTCATGGACTCTAAAGAGTATTGACAGGGATGTTCCTGTGGGGAAGAAGGTTGGTCCAAAGCTGAGCCATTTAGGTAAAAGAAGACAAAAGAAAATTAAAGGTGACACTGGTGCAAGAGGAATAGGATGACAGATGAGAGAAAAGCCCCAGGAATAGGTAGGTGTTAAATAGAGACAAAACACCGCTGAAGCAAGCAGCAAACATAGGCGTGACTGGATTCACGTCAGTCAAGTCTTTCAAGAGAATCTGCCTGGACCTTTTAGTGGACTCTTCCCCTCAACATAAAAGGCTTTTAATTCAAGAGACAGACAAATTTTGTTGAGTATTAAGAACTGAGAAACTGTGGCGGCTGGGCAGAAGTCCTACAGGTTTTGTTCTCACCGCTCCTCCTGGGCAGATCCTCACCTCCGGGCTTGGCTGCAGGCGGCGCGGTGGCGGGGACCCCAACCCAGCCGGGTCTGCGCCCTCCCTCCCCGGCCAGGGAGCTTCCCCCCACCCTTCCCAGGAGTCCCGTCCTCCCTCCAGGAAGGGCAAGCAACCCTGCCGGTCCGCCTACCGAAACGCAGCCCAGATCTACAACCCAAAACCATCAGACACCCACTACGAAAATACCATTCGGGGAGGGGAGGACAGGGACTTCTGCGCACCTGGAACTGGGGGGGAAAAACCCAACCGCACTTTGAGGCACACGCACCCTCTCCCAGACGTGAAATGGCAGCAAGGCACTCTGCTGTGGGTCAGAAGAAAAGTTTATATGCCCAGGAACGTGTCCAAATAACCCAACTATAACACAAGCAGGTCTAATAAAAAGCGACTGCCTCTCTTCACGAACTCCACCTCGCCCAGTGTGGCTACACCAGCGCTACATCAATTTCATAGCAGGTATCACAGTATCAGTATGGAGAGTGATTGCTATAGCTAGGGTAGAAATATTAACCTAAGCTGTGTAGGAGAAATACTGACACACTCTTAAACATTGTGTTATTGCCCTAATGTAGATGTAGAGCGCGAAGAAAATACTTGCAAACTGTGTATTTAACCTGATGCATTATAGCTCCACTGCATTACCCTGTGATGTCAAACTGTAATATAGCATTAAATCAACAACAAATACAATCTAAGGTCTTTTTTTCTTCCCTGGGTTGTTTTGGCTTTCTTAAGCTCCCTGTCCTTGAAACTCATGCCACTGGTAACAGCTGCAAAAATAGAAGGATCAGCTGTAAGGAACTAGATCGATCAGAAAGTTGGCAGTGAATTATTGAATTAATTCTCTCTTTGGCTATGTATTTACATCTAACTCAAGCTCACTGTCACTTAAGGCTTTGCCGAAGCTACCAGTAGTCTTATATTAGGCCCTCTGTGCCCACACACAATACTGAGCCATCGATGGTGGGTCCCATTTACTTCCTAGAATCATAGAATCACTTGGGTTGGAAGAGACCTTCAAGGTCATCGAGTCCAACCATAAACCTATGCCAAAACCATCCCTAAACCATGTCCCTCAGCACCATGTCCACCCATCTTTTAAATTCCTCCAGGGATGGCGATTCCACCATCTCCCTGGGCAGCCTGTTCCAATGCTTGATAACCCTTTTGGTAAAGAAGTTTTTCCTAATATCCAACCTAGGCATGTGTGTACCCAAGCCAGCACTAGTGGGCAGACCTGCAGGGTCATCCGTTCGGCAGTCAGCAGCTGAGCACAGCCTGGACTTTTTAATTTATCTTTTTTTTCTTTTTTTCCCCCGCAGTTTTTCCAGCCAGAGTACTAGTAGGACGGCTCCGTGCACAAATTGTGTGCCTATGTCTTTTCTGGTGGGAGAGTTGCTTGTCTTCCACAGCTCCTCCCCTCCTGGGCCACCACAGCCACCCAGCAGCAGCTGGAGTGGACACTCTTCCACCCTTCCCAGGGAGCCAAGCGCATTGCCAGTGAACAGTCACTACCACCTCCAACGAGGACGATCAGGTATCTCCTGTGCTTCTCTGCCCAGTGTCATCCCCCTGTCATGGCTACGTGCCTTAGACCTGTCACTACCTCTTGCTTTTCTCCCAGTGTTTTGTCCCTGGTGAGCTGTTACTGGAGGTACCTCCCTCACCAGCATCTGCCTTGGCAGTGCCCTCCATCCCACTACCATCACCTGTTTGTTTCTGGGATGAAAAATCCATCTAAATGGGGATTTGGCAGACAAGAAGAGACAGAGGGAGGGAGACAGCACCAAGGATTGCACCTTCTGCTTCAACAGCTGAGAAACATTTTTGCAAAACCACTGGAACCAAGGAATAACTTAAGTGTTACTGAGGGAATAAATGATTCACTGAACTTCTGTTCATGGAGACAAGGTGTAAGACAGAAAGCACCCAGTTTAAATATAAAATCCTGAGTGAATTACAGAACTGGCAGTTCTTCCCCCCCCCCCCCCCCAACTTCATCTTAACATTTTATAGGGAAGACACCAAAAAATAGTTTATCCTGAGTCAAAAAAACCGCCTTCTTTAGAAAGAAGTATATTGAATCACTTCTTAGAGAAGAAAATAGCTGCAGGTAAACATCTCTGAGTGACAGCAACTGCAGAAGAGAGCATGAAGTAAATTTTTCCTAAGCAAAACTACCTTGCCTATCATCTCCACCCCTGTGCAGACAAGGAGTTGTGCTAGACCTGTCACCTAACAGTTACCCACGTGTAACAGGAATGTTTCTGAACCAACTAGTTTTAACAATCCTTTACTTTACTGAAGTCAAGAGAAAAGGTGAGGGAAGTTCAGAGACGCCAAGCAAACATGATTTAATTCAACAGTCCATGTGCCGCCTTTTTTTTCTCCTTCTGATGTTAACCCACACAAAACAATGCAGCAGTTGTGTGAATATTTTAAGTTTTGCTTAACGGTTCCAGTAACACGGGCCACTCTTATTTTCCTGTGATCATTCATAGTGACAGATCCGGTGTGAATAATGTCAAATACTTGAGCTCTTTTCACTGTTTGGCACCAGAGTATTAGTCTACTGGAATGAGGACTGTCACTTAAGATTTCCAGTTCATCAGGGACTGTTACAAAATTTCAGCAATGTCTGCTTCAGATTTTTCCGACAGACGGGTGATAAATGTTTTTAATTGTCATCATTTTAGGAATACGTAGCATACACGTAGGATATGTTCAGCCTAACGAGTCCACAGGGCATCACGAGTCCTTCCTCTTACTTTCACAGCCATGAAGGACAGAAAAGAGACAAAGTTTCTGTAGATATAAATTTCAGCCCACCCTTCACATCTGTTCTGTACGTGCAGTTTAGAGATCTCCCAGATTTTTAATCTTAGTACAGCAAGACTCAAAACAAGTCTTTCCAGCTGAAAGTTCTGTGCAACAGAAGCAGAGCCGCTAACTAGGCAGGTATAAAAAAAAAAAAAAATCGTGCTACTATTAAAATACCTTGGATTTGATCAAATTAGCACAAGAAAAGAAATAAAATAAACAAGCCAATTAAAAAAAATTTGAGACCAGAATGCTTTGGTCCCCCCCTTCCTTTCCTCAGCAAGATCCCACAAAGCGCACATCCCACAGTTTTCTCAAGTATCCTAAGTGGATGCAGTAAATTCTCACAAAAGTATTAACAAACAACATTCATTTCCACCCTGTTAAAAGTCCACTTCCATTGAGCATTTTACAAGCATGAAGGCAAAATCCTTTCTCCTTCTGCCAGGAGGGCAGGTGACTCAGGCAGGCAGAGCATGGCTCAACCAGAGGCTCAGTGCCGCCCGGCAAGAGTTCCCTGCAGCCTCTTCGGAAGCGCTAGGTTTGAAGGATCCACTCCACCCGGATCTTAACAGCCTCCTCTGAGAACCAACGAGTAGAAACGAACCGGGAATAACATGGAAACTGGAGTGCTGGAAGGGTGGTTGGGACGCAGTGGAAATACAATCTTTCTCTGCAGCCAGGGAAGATAAACGATTCCTTCCCCATTCCAAATGCGATGATGCCAGGCGGTGAATAAATGACTCTGCTTTTGACCCTGTGTCTCAGCTGTATGGTTATTACGAGCACTCGAGGATGAAATCTTGCTCACAAAATTAGTATCGCTAATTTCCAAAAAGGACTATATGGGGACAGCACCCTTTTTCCCCCCCCACCCCCCCCCACTTTAAATAGCAAAGGCAAAACCAGTTCAGAGCCAGGACATGTAAATAGAAACTAAATGCTTTAGTTCCCATTCCGCTATTAAAGTTTAAGATTCCTTTGCTAATTAGCATAACACAACCTCAATCCTGCAACCTGACCTAGGGGGCCACATCCAGCACCAATACTGCATGCAACGCGGTCAGTGGCGATACCCGCAGGTTCCCTCACCTCCCAAATTACTCCGGGGACGTATCGCTGGAGGAAAGGCTTTACCAGCCGACTCCCCAGGCTGCATCACAGTTTGGCTGGACACCCCGTGGAGAAGGCACTCCGCGTGCACAAAGCCGGCTCTGCCCGCGGCTGCCTGCACCCCCGTCACCCCCGACTGAAACCTGCTGGGAGCCCCTTCAAGGAGAAGGTACAAAACCTAAAGAAACCCAGTTTACAAGGGTCTGCACTGCTCACAGCTTGGCTTTATCGGGAATGCTCCAGCCCATGCCCACCCTGCCCTGCTTTCCTCAGAGAGCCGACACCGACTGCTCCCAGCTCCGAGCCCACCCTTACAACCCAAGGGGGGGCAATCGCTCCGTGGCAGTGCCAAAGGGATGCTGCACTCCCCAAAACTGCCCCTGCCACACAGGGACGCGCAGTTTTCACGTAGTTCATGAAGTGTTATTTATAAACCGGGTATTTTAATGAACAGTTACTCAATTAACAGAGTCACAAGGGTCCAGAAACACCTCCTCCTGGCATCCTTACCCCTGCCTGCAGAGCCTGGTCCTTACGCCTGCCGTAGGTTTGTACCAACGTCCTGCAAACAGGACCCTGGTGCTAAACATCACCCCGTTACACCAGGTCTTCAGCACGGGTACCCGCAAACACCCGCGTCATTTTCAACTACTAAAACGTGCTAAACATTCACCGTCACTCATGTTTCATCAGAAGAAGAGAACAAGCGAAGGGCAAGGACGGCAAACTGTACGACCTGTAACCAAGCTGCGCTGCTACAAATTACTCCCCTCGGAAAGAGGGAGAAAGAGGCGCCTGGGTTTTCCTTCCAGGATCAGCAATGGTGACTGCCAGCTCCTTCGCCGCTGCCCAACTTCTCTTTATTCCCGCAAAACCGAAACTCTTCCTGGCCAGCTCCAGCTCCGCCGGGCGCACAGGGAACACCCGACGCGGCGGGGGCTGGCGGGGACGCGG